>JADRCD010225383.1:0-14937 GCA_019843815.1 Montemys delectorum | reverse complement strand
CAGAAGGAGTGGCAGAGATTAACTATGGAGCAGAGATGGAAGGAAGGGCAAGCATATAGCTATCTCCTAAGAGGTTCTGACAATACCTGACTAATACAGATGTAGAGGCTCACAGCCATTCATTGAACTGAGTACATGGTCCCCAATGAAGGAGTTAGAGAAAGGTTCTATGGAGCTGAAGGGTTTGCAGCCCCTTAGGACGAACAACAATTACTAACTAGTACCCTCAGAGCTCCCAGGAACCCAGCCACCAATCAAGGACTATACAGGGTGGGATTGAATGTACTGGCAGCAGGTATATAGTAGAGGATTGCAAATTCGATCAATAGGAGTAAAGGACCTCGGCCTTGTGAAGATTTTGTGCCCCAGTGTAGGGGAATGCCAGGGCCAATAAGTGGGAGAGGGTGGGGTGACAGGCATGGGGAAGGGGGAGGCAAAAGGGGTTTGTTCTTGTTTTTGTTTGTTTGTTTGTTTATTTGTTTTGGAGGGGAACCTGGGAAAGGGAAAATGTACATGTAAATAAAGAAAATATCTAATTAAAAAAAAAAAAGAAGATGGAAAGATCTCCAATGCTCATGGATTGGCACGATTAATGTAGTAAAAATGGCCATTTTAACACAAACAATCTACAGATTCAATGCAATCCCCATCAAAATCCCAACTCAGTTCTTCATAGAGTTAGAAAGAGTAATTTGCAAATTCATCAGGAATAACAAAAAACCCAGGATAGTGAAAACTATTCTCAACAACAAAAGAACTTCTGGGAGAAATCACAATCCCTGACCTCATCTTCCTATAACTCATCCTTAACACCATTCTTTTCTGCAAGTCACACTTCTAGTTTTTCAACTTAGACCCAGATCCCTGTGTATTGCATCACTGTCCATTACAAAATTAGATGGCACACATTAAATTTTCCCAAGTATTTTCTTGTTGCTGTATTTGTTATTTGAAACCACAAAGACTAGAAGTCCCATCCCTCCCCATGAAAGTGAAAAGGAGATTGATATTATATAATAGCCTATTATAGGATAATTTACATTTAAAATGAAATCAAATGTCTATTTTATGAATAATTTGATGGCCTCTATAATAGAAAATATTGACTACAAATTTGACATGATCTAGAATCATTTAGAAGACAAGCCTCAGTAGGCAGATGAGACTATTCAATGAGCAGCAGACCACTAGGAAATATGATCTCAAAACAGTGACATAATCTTTGACCTCCAAATAAATGTATATACATATACATGTGTATACAAGTAGGCATTTCCACTAATACATATACAAGAGCATGTGCATACCTACAATAAATTTGCACACAAATACCTTGGAATAAATTTAATCAAGGATGAGAATATATCTGTTTATACATTGAAAAGGCAATATTTATTTTATGTTAGCAATCCTCTAAAACATTGAAAAACATTGTAGACAAAGTGTTAAGTAGAAAGTTAAGGAAATACCTTGTAAGGTTTTCAAGGGTGTTGTCTCAACTAAGCCATTGGGATGGGGAAACAACAATGAATTTACAGAAAATGGGAAAGATGTAAAGATGTATCATGATATAGAATATTTAAATCATATCTATGTTGTTTTGTTTAAAAATTAAACATAGGTGGATCAGGGTAAAAGGAATATAAAAATAAGTGGGAGAGTAAGGAAACAGAATTCTTCCTGTACATGTATGTAATTGTCAAAGAACTAACTTGATAAAAAAAAAAAATCAAGTAGATGCCACCTGTGGCTACAGGATTTATAAATGTAGCACAAATTCATGTGCTATTATTATACCTAAGGCAATTGTGGCTTGGCATAGTGCAATCACAACCATAAATTTCAAGGCAGAGACTATGAGGATAAGTACAAAATTAGATTGCATAACTTTGTTCAGGCTATGTTTGTAAAAGCAGATATATGGGAATCTATTCTGCAGGTGACACGATTTTATTTCTGTTCCTCAATAAAATTCTCTAACAAAAACAGCTTCAAGGGAGAAGGTATTATTCAGTTTTCAATCTCAGGTTACAATGCAGTCCATCATTGTGGCGAATCAAGGTAGGAACGTGAAGTATCTGGTCATATTCTTGGTCAAAATCAGATGATAAGAGATGCACACATAACTAAAGCAAATACAGGTCCATGCTTATGAAATGATGCAGCCCCCATTCAGGATGAATTTTGCCACATCAATGAAAGCAGTCAAGCTCATCCTCACAGAGATGCCCAGTTGGCCAACATTATCTAGGTAATTCCTCATTGAGACTCCTCCCTTACAGTTCCATATAGTGTCAATTTGACAAATAAAAATAACTGTCACACGAAGGTTCATTCTCTGTTCAGATCTAAATGATTATGAGATTTAGAGAGACCTAGTAGCTCCAGATGATATTAACCACACTAGCATTAAAAAAGAAAACCAAATAGTACCATCACTGTTTGAGCTAATGTAAGATTCCCATAATTTCAAAATCTCATTCTTTACTTGAAATTTTACTCATCCTATTATTAGCAGCAGTCACTATAAGGGACAATTAATATATTTAGGAAACAAATTAAATCCTCCATCAATATGTGCAGAAACTCATACAGAAACTTTACTTGTCCTTCTAAGTTATTTCACCATATAAGCAACAGTCAAATTCCAAAGATGAACTGACTCTAATATCCCAATACACAGTATGATTCCACCTCTCTAAATGATGTCATGTAATTTTGATACTGTATGAGAAGTACTTACATGACAGAAACCACACTCTTCAGAAATGTTTCTTTAATTCAGTAGAGTTGGATTTGATTTGTAGTTATATGAGCCACTGAGAAACAGAATCCTAGACAGTACTCTACACTCTGTGAGTTTACAGATGGGGGTGTATATGAATTTGTTTAGGCCATAGATATTTTAAGGTCATTGCTAAGATACTATCCACTTTGTGTTTTGTGATAGGGTTTCTCACTTGTGCCTGCAGTTCAGATTAGCATTATGTTAAACTGGGTATTCACTGAGTTCCAGAAAGCTACCTGTCTGCAAAGTCCCAGAAGTAGAATTCCAGTGTGCACCACTGTACTCTGGAATATTTCATGGACTATGGTGAAGGAAGTTTTGTGCTCATACTTATTCAGCAAATATATATATTCTAAGGTAGCTTTTATTTACCTGATACCTATACACACATGGCCTTGAAAGCCCTAGACACAAAGAATATAAATATGAGTAAGGCAAGATTCGTATTCCTGGAAGCATTTGGATTTATCTTCTTATTACTTATTCAGGCAATTCAGTCATTTGAAAAGCTACCCAAGTAAGCTTTTGCTTTCTTTCGAGCATCTAATCAATATGCTTCAAGTGACTAAGCAGATGGATAGGACAGAGACTTGCTCCTGCTTAAGTAGAAGCCAAGATGACATAGAAGGTACAGGATCCAAATATCAGTCCTTTAAAATTATCTACTTAGTAAGTTTAATCTTAAGAAATTTACTTTAGGACAGAGGACTATACCAGGAAATACAATAAAAAATTGGAATGATGAATATGAAAATGTATATAAGACATCATAAGTTGTGTCCTGCATTAGGTCATAACAGGTTTCCTCAGATCAGCAGAGCAGTATCAAAGTATGCAGCCATCTCTCTTACTGTTTTGCTTCATTTTGTGGCATAATCAGAGATACTGCACTGTTCTTGCTCCTCAGATAGGTAAGAGATATTAACATTTGCAGTCAGGGTCACATCTCAAAGGATAAGGAAAGAGGTTTTGTACAAGCCATTACCTCATCAGCACTTAGTGTCTCTCCTGAAGGAAAGGAGAGCATGGAAAAGAGAAACCAGATTTAGGAAAAGGGAGCTAAAAACTGGGCCAAAGGAAAGAAATTTTTTTCATTACACTGTGGACTTTAATAGATCTCTGTTGTAAGTCTAATTTGTAAAGATCAATAGCTTCGGTTAAACTACAGTCCAGGCATCCCTATCTCTTTTTAACTCATCTGTTCAGCACATAATTTTCATTCTGAAAGATAAGAGAGCATGAGGAGTTTCAGACGATTTTTTACTAGACCTTTATTTCTTTAAGCTATCAAATAACTTAAAATGTGTATGGTAATGAAAACTTCTTATCAAGGAATAGGATGTGAGAACCCTCAGTTGAAATACTGTCAAATACAAGCAGACTGCACTTTATCAGAGGGATTTGTGCTATGTTTACAAGTTGCCAAGTACGTGAAAGAAAAATGAGAAGTGTAGTCAGGGTTTAGACATTCCTTAGTATTTATCTGTAAAAACCCGCAATGAAACTGGCTCAATTTTCTAATTTATCTCGGTAGATCTTGTTTTGAAAAGAGCTTCAGCATTCTTTGTGAAACACTTATCCCAGTAATTCCACACAACAATAGAGGTAATATTCTTCCTTTTATTTTGTTTCTCCTCTGGTTACCTGTATTTATAACACTTAATATCTGAGGCTCAACATTGATGGGGTTATCTGATTGTTATCTGTAATATTTTTCAATTCAAGAGTAGAAAAACTAAAGTATTCTACATCAGAGCATTAATGAGTGATAATTTATATAAAATAAAAACTATGCATTTTCAGTGTACACATAATTTTATACATCACAAAATAGATCAATATTTATGATGCTCTATGAGGATTAGAAACTGGATATATTAATTGTCTTTCAAATTACAATAGTTTTCAACTTATGTTTATTAGATTTAACTTAACAGTAAATCCAGCATCATCTACATATACATCTACACTCTGTTACTTAGTATGTAATAACAGCCCTTTCCCCAGTCTCATCCCCAGCTCTGCATTGGAATACCTACTGCAGCCTTTTGCCTCCCCTGACAATATCTCCTGTGGATCTCACAGATCTTTCCCTCTTAGGTTCCTCTCCAGACTCAATGCTTTACTCCAGCCTAAAGCAGGTAATCTCTGCAAAACCACACTTCATTCTTGCTAAGGAAGTGGGTAGACTTAACACAGGTCTTCACCTGTTTATGCTCCTCTAAATCCAATCCATGGTCTCATCCCAGATCGGCAGCAGACCACTGGCTGTCATCTCCCTAATCTCTTGGACCCCATCCTCATCTAATCAGGAAGAACTTCTCATCCAACCTTTCTTCTTCCCAGCCCATCCCATTGGTCCAGCCTCTAACACCAGCGGGCATTCCATGCAACACACAAGCTGAGCAAATCAGGGAGCCAAGTAAGCTAACCAAAGACTTTTACCACTCCCTCTCTTCTCTGAATCCAACCCCCCAGTCTCATTCCTCAATCTGCAAATGAACACCCACTGCAAACTTTCTTCTCCACCTGTACACATCTCCTGGTGATAACAATCAGAAAACGTTCTTAAGTAACAGGCCTTAAAAAGCAGTAATTAGTTATTTGAAAGTATAAAAGAAGTCACAATGAGTGCTCAAGTAGTTCAGGTTATTCTAAAAATTTACAAGAACTATGACCTTTGAGAACAAGATTAGACCCATGAAATTCAAATTAAAGCAAGTAATTATAAGAAGGAATGTGAAGAAATCAACCTATACTTACTGAGAAGCAATCTGAAAAACAGAAATGAAGTTATTACAAGGATAAAAACAGCATTCTGTATGAAAGGTGAATGGGTAGAGGAGCACCCTCATATGGCAGAGCAGAGGGGCAGGAGAGAGGGGGGATGAAATGAGGGGTTTGTGGAGGGGTAACTGGGAAGGGGGATATCATTTGAAATGTAAATGAATAAAATGATAAATTTAAAAAATGTACGGAGAATATGACATCATCCCAGAAAGGGTGTGTGTGCACAAAGAGACGACTGAATAGGAAACAGAGCACAGCAGTTTATGGATGATACAAAATAGAACCAAGATAAATTCCCTATTTTACTGAAGTTTTAAAAGACAGTTGAAGTTTTCTAATATATACTGAGACTCTAAGAGGAAGAACATACAATAATAAAAATAAGACCAAGCTGCTAAGACTAGACAGCATCGAGAATAAAGAAAATGAAACAAAGTATTTAAAATGTAGTAAATGTTGTACACAGGAGCTGGGGCTGTTCCTCAGCCCTCTGTACATAGGACCTGCCATGGGGAAGCTGGTATCCAGGGAGTGCTCTGACTTCTGGACTCATGGTAACTGTTTAAGGCAGTACCAGCCAGGAGTACACAAGGCACAGGAGCAGTGGAGCACCTGGGACAGGGTACTTTCAGCCACCATCTGCATCCAGGATGTTCCTTGGAAGGGTCCTGCCAGGGGAAAGCTGGTCTCCCAGGAGTG
Organism: Montemys delectorum; assembly: GCA_019843815.1. Taxonomy (NCBI): domain Eukaryota; kingdom Metazoa; phylum Chordata; class Mammalia; order Rodentia; family Muridae; genus Montemys; species Montemys delectorum. Next base: position 8,660 of record JADRCD010225383.1, on the reverse strand, counting down.
CTGAAACAGGCTTACAGGCCCAAAAGTGGGACAAGCTCAAGCCAGAGACAGCAAGATCAGAACCCAGTTCTCCCACAATATCAAGTCCCGCATACCCCAACACACCAGAAAAACAAGATTTAAATTTTAAATCGTATCTCATGATACTGATAGAGGATTTTAAGAAGGACTTGAATAACTCCCTTAAACAAATACAGGAGGACACAGGTAAACAGGTAGAAGCCCTTAAAGACAAAAATCCCTTGAAGAATTACAGGAACATACAACCAAACAGGTGAAGGAATTGAACAAAACCATTAAGAATCTAAAAATGGAAACAGAAACAATAAAAAATCACAAAGGGAGACAATTCTGGAGATAGAAAACCTAGGAAAGATATCAGAAGTCATAGATGTGAGCATCAGCAACAGAATACAAGAAATAGAAGAGAAAATCTATGGGGCAGAAGATACCATAGAAAACAGTGACACAACAGTCAAAGAAAATTCAAAATATAAAACACTCTTAACCCAAAACATCCAGGAAATCCAGGACACAATGAGAAAAAAACCTAAGGATGATAGGTATAGAAGAGACTGAAGACTTCCAACTTAAAGGAGAGTAAATATCTTCAACAAAATTATAGAAGAAAACTTTCCTAACCTAAAGGAAGAGATGCCCATGAAAATACAAGAAGCCTACAGAACTCCAAATAGATTGGACCAGAAAAGAAATTTGTCCAGTCACATAATAATCAAAACACCAAATGCACACACACAAAAAGAAAGAATATTAAAAGCAGTAAGGGGGAAAGGTCAAGTAACATATAAAGTTATACCAATCAGAATTACAACCAAATTCTTTCCAAGGACTATAAAAGAGAGAAGATCCTGCACAGATTCCATACATACCCTAAGAGAACACAAATGCCAGCCCAGTAAAACTCTCAATTATCATAGATGGAGAAACCAAGGTATTCCATGACAAAAACAAATTTACACAATATCTTTTCACAAGTCCAGCCCTTAAAAGGATAATAAATGAAAAACTCCAACACAAGGAGGGAAACTACACCTTAGGAATAGCAAGAAAATAATCTTCTTTTAACGAAACAAAAAGTAGATAGCCACATAAAAATAATTCCACCTCTATCAACAAAACACGAAGAAACAATCACTTTTCCTTAATATCTACTTATATCAATGGACTTGATTTCCCAATCAAAAGACAAAAATTGGATATGTAAACAGGACCCAACATTTTGTTGGATACAGGAAATGCACCTCAGTGACAAAGACAGACACTACCTCAAAGTAAAAGGCTGGAAAACAATTTTCCAAGCAAATGATCCAAAGAAACAAGCTCAATTAGCCATTGAAATGTCGAATAAAATCAACTTTCAGCCTAAAGTTATCAAAAAAGATAAGGAGGGACACTTCATACTCATCAAAGGTAAAATCTACCAAAATGAACTCACAATTCTCAACACCTATGCTCCAAATGCAAGGGCACCCACATTCAGAAAAGAAACTTTGCACCTCATACAATATTAGTGGGAGACTTTAACACCCTACTCTCATCAATGGACAGATCGTGGAAGCAGAAATTAAACAATTAACAGAAGTTATGAATGAAATGGATTTAATAGATATTTATAGAACATTTTATCTATAGAACATTTTATTCTTCTCAGCACCTCATGGTACCTTCTCCAAAACTGACCATATAATTGGTCATGAAACAGGTCTCAACAAATATAAGAAGATTGAAATGATTCCTTGCATCCTATCAGATCACCATGGACTAACGCTGGTCTTCAAAAACAATAAAAATAATAGAAAGCTAACATACACGTGGAAGCTGAACAACATTCTATTCAATGATAATTTGGTCAAGGAAGAAATAGAGAAAGAAATTAATGACTTTTTAGAATTTAATGAAAATGAAGCCACAACATAACCAAACTTATGGGACACAATGAGAGCAGTACTAAGAGGAAAACTCATACCTCTGAGTGCCTCCAAAAAGAACCTGGAGAGAGCATACACTAGCAGCTTGACTGCACAACTGAAAGCTCTAGAAAAAAAAAAGCAAATACAACCAAGAGGAGTAGAAGGCAGGAAATAACAAAACTGAGGGCTGAAATAAACCAAGTAGAAACAAAAAGAACTATACAAAGAATCAAACAAACAAGGAGATGGTTCTTTCAGAAAATCAACCACATAGATAAACCCTTAACCAAACTAACTTGAGGACACAGAGACAATATCCAAATCAACAAAATCAGAAATGAAAAGGGAGATATAACAACAGAAACTTTAGAAATCCAAAAAAAAAAAAAAAAAAAAACATATCCTACTACAAAAGCCTATATTCAACAAAACTGGAAAACCTGAAAAAAATGAACAATTTTCTAGACAGATACTAGATACCAAAATTAAATCTGGATTAGAGAAACAATCTAAACAGTTCCATAACCCATAAAGAAATAGATACAGTGAGTAATTGTCTCTCAACCAAAAAAAGCCAAGGACTAGATGGGTTTAATGCAGAGTTCTATCAGCCCTTCAAAGAAGACCTAATACTAATACTCTCTAAAGTATTCCACAAAATAGAAACAGAAGGAACACTACTCAATTCATTCAATGAAGCCACAATTACTCTGATACCTTAACTACACAAAGACCCAACAAAGAAAGATAACTTCAGAACAATTTCCCTTCTGAATATCGATGCAAAAATACTCAATAAAATTCTCATAAACTGAATCCAAGAACACATCAAAACAATCATACATCATGATCAAGTAATTTTCATACCAGGGATGCAGGGATGGTTCAATATATTGAATTCCATCAAAGTAATTCACTATGTAAATAAACTCAAAGGAAAAAAAATACATTATCACTTCCTTAGATGCTGAGAAATATTTGACAAAAGCCAACAACTCTTAATAACAAAATTCTTGTAAGACCAGGAATCAAAGGCCCATACCTAAACATAATAACAGCAATATACAGCAAACCAGTAGCCAACATCAAACTAAAGGGAGAGAAAATTGAAGCAATCCCACTAAAATCGTGGAATAGACAAGACTGTCCACTCTCTGCCTACCTGTTCAATGTTGTACTTAAAGTCCTAGCCAGAGTAATTAGACAACAAAAGGAGATCAAAGGAATAAAAATAGGGAAGGAAGAAGTCAAATTCTCATTATTTGCAGATGTTGTGATAGTATACTGAAATAACACCAAAAATTCCACCACAGAACTACTAAACCTGACAAAAAACTTCACCAAAGTGGCTGGATATAAAATTAACTCAAACAAATCAGTGGCCTTCCTCTACTCAAAGGATAAACAGGCTGAGAAAGAAATTAGGGAAACAATACCATTGACAATAGTCACAAATAATATAAAAGATCTTGGTGAGACTCAAACTAAAAAATGAAAGATCTATATGACAAGAACTTCAAGTCTCTGAAGAAACAAATTGAAGAAGATCTCAGAAGATGGAAATATCTCCCATATTCATGGATTGGTAGGATTAATATAGTAAAAATGGCCATCTTGCCAAAAGAAATCTACAGATTCAATGCAATCCCCATCAAAATCCCAACTCAATTCTTCATAGAGTTAGAAAGAGAAATTTGCAAATTCATTTGGAATAACAAAAAAAAACCAAGATAGTGAAAACTATTCTCAAAAATAAAAGAACTGGGGAATCACCATCCCTGACCTCAAGCTGTAGTAGAGAACAATCATGATAAGAACTGCATGGTATTGGCACAATGACTAGCAGGTAGAACAATGGAATAGAATTGAAGACCCAGAAATGAACCCATACACCTATGGTCACTTGATCTTTCACAAAGAAGCTAAAACCATCCAGTGGGGAAAAGACCTCCTTTTCATCAAATGGTGCTGGTTCAACTGGCGGTTAGCATATACAAGAATACAAATTGATCCATTCTTATCTCCTTGTACAAAGCTCAAGTCCAAGTGGATCAAAAACTTCCACATAAAACCAGATACACCAAAACTAATAGAAAAGAAAGAAGGGAAGAGCCTTGAGCACATGGGCACAGGGGAAAATTTCTGGAACAGAACACCAATAGCTTATGCTCTAAGATCAAAAGTTTTTGATGCTCTAAGATCAAAAACTGACAATTGGGACCTCATAAAATTAAAAAGCTTCTGTAAAGCAAAGGATACTGTAAATAGGACAAAATGGCAACCAACAGATTGGGAAAAGATCTTTACTAATCCTATATCTGATAGAGGGCCAATATCCAGTATATACAAAGAACTCAAGAAGATGGACTCCAGAGAACCAAATAACCCTATTTAAAAATGAGGTACAGTGCTAAAAAAAGAATTATCAGCCAAGGAATATCGAATGGCTGAGAAGCACCTAAAGAAATATTCAACATCCTTAGTCATCAGGGAAATGCAAATCAGAACAACCCTGAGATTCCACCTCACACTAGTCAGAATGGGTAAGATCAAAAACTCATCATCACAGCAGATGCTGGTGAGGATGTGGAGAAAGAAAAAGATTCCTCCATTGCTGGTGGGATTACAATCTAGTACAACCACTCTGGAAATCAGTTTAGCAGTTCCTCAGAAAATTGGACATAATACTACCTGAGGACCCAGCTATACCACTCCTGGGTATATACCCAGAAGATGCTCCAACATGTAGTAAGGATACATGCTCCACTATGTTCATAGCAGCCTTATTTATAATAGTCAGGATCTGGTAAGAACCCAAATGTCCTTCAACAGAGGAATTGATACAGAAATTGTGGTACATCTACACAATGGAGTACTAATCAGCTATTAAAAATGATGAATTCATGAAATTCTTAGGCAAATAGACAGAACTAGAAAATATCATCCTGAATGAGGTAACCCAATTGCAAAAGAAAACTCATGGTATGCACTCACTGATAAGTGGCATTAGCCCCAAATCTCCAGATACTCAAGATACAATTCACGGACTACGTGAAGCTCAAGAAGAAGGAAGGCCAAAGTATGGATGCTTGGATCTTTCTTAAAAGGAATCAAATACTCACAGGAGAAATATGGAGATAAAGTGAAGAGCAGAGACTGTCCCTCCTGGGGATTCATCCCATATACAGTCACCAAACCCATACACTATTGTGGATGCCAAGAAGTGCATGCTGAGAGGAGCCTGATATAGCTGTCTCCTGAGAGGCCCTGACAGAGCCTTACAAATACAGAAGTGGATGCTCACAGCCAACCAATGGACTGAGCACAGGGTCCCCAATGGAGGAACCAGAAGAAGGACCCAAGGAACTGAAGGAGTTCACAACCCCATAAGAGGAACAACAATATGAACCAACCAGTAACCCCAGAGCCAACCAACCACCAACCAAACCAAAGAGTACACATGGAGGGACTCATGGCTCCAGCTGCATATATAGCAGAGGATGGCCTTATGGGACATCAATGAGAGGAGAGGCCCTTGGTCTTGTGAAGCCTCGATTTTCCATTGTAGGGGTATGCCAGGACAGGGAAACAGGAGTGAGTGGGTTAGTGAACCAGGGGAGGGGTTTGGGATAGAGGGGCTTTTGGAGAGGAAACAAATAAAGGGGATCACATTTGAAATGTAAATAAAGAAAATCTCTAATAAAAATAAAATAACATGTAGGAAATTAGAAGTATTGTATAGTAAGTTGCTTTCATAAAATGTTTCTGTATCAAAGACATTGAAAAATACATCAGCAGTGTGGGCCCTTGGTTCATGGTCAAAAAGGTAGAAAAACAAAGGAAATTGTATAAATATGTGTAAATCAGAAAAAGAAAATGAAGAGTTTTGATGGTATGATAAAGAAAATGTCAGGTGAGAGGAAATGAAGGAGATTACATAAATAATGGAGAATTGTTACTAAATGGACTCAAAGCAACTCACTGAAGCAAGACAATCATCATGAGTCTTAATGTGTGTACAAATATATCTTATATAATAGAATGTGTGTTGGCAATCTAAGACTGAGGTTATAGATTGTGAAGTGCTCCTACTGTGCTTTCAAGCAAAGAATAAAGAGTTAGACATTGAACCAAAATTGAAGGATACACAAAATATTGGAACCAATATTCAGCTGTTATCTTTTCTTTCTTTTAAATTATAAAAGACCTATTTTCAGGAATAATACTTTTGACTGTCTTTAGCTAAATTCACATTTAACCTGAAATTCAACAATTCTTGTCCTTGTATTCTAATATTGAAGTTGATTTACATTAAAATTAAAGCACTTAATGGAATAATGCTGTGTGTGATGTGTATATATGAGAAAAAGGTGTGTATGTGTGCTTACACATGCATACATGTGTCAGAAAAATAGAATATTCAAGAAAAACAATTTAGAGCAAGATAATAGTGACACTACTTTATGTCTGGTGAATAAAGTGATATATAAATACATTTAAAATCATTAATAAGTGAAGAAAGTTTTCCTAAGATATAGATGTGTTCCTACGATAAATGAAACCACACCCTACTGTGTAATGAGTCACCTGGAAAACAGACAACTTTGCTTGCCTTGACCTTCTAGTCTGAGAGATCTGACTGGAAATACAAACACACCTTTAGTACACACCTTTAAGATGCAATTAGTTTGTCTAAGGAAGCAACCATGTTCATAAGTAATATCTAAATTGAGGGACAAGGAAAGTGACAAATCAGAGAAAATGAGACAGAATGAGTCAGAGTTAGTATATACTCAACTCTCTTGAGAACACACAGGAAAGAGGATATTTAATGGCAGTGCAGGAAAAGAGAGTCAGTGGTTGAGTTCAGTCAGTGCAGTGTGGGGCAATTTAGTTCAGACCACTGGGAGTCAGTGCAGTGATTCCAGTGCAGTAGGACTGACTTCATTAGTGAGTTCATACAGTTCAGTGAAAGTCAACAAGGCAGGTGAATGAGCAGAAGATTAAAACAAATTGCTAAAGTTAGTTAGAAGCCAAGCATAGCAATTCAGGAAGAAGCTGAGAGAAGCTAGATTAAATCAGTCAGCTTGTAGAAGAGTTTCAGCTGGAACAGCTGAGTTGAACCAGCCAAACTGAGCTGAGAAATAACTAGAAAGGTCATGCATATTCAGCAGTAAGCCTCTAAGATGACAGTCACATTGCAGGAATGTATTTTTACAATTATCTTTTATATTTTTAGGCATGATGTAGGATATGTAGGTCACATATATCTAGTAGTAGTTAAAAATAAAAGTTGGGTTCTATAAGTTCCCTCTTCCTACTGTCAGGCATTTCATCTAAGATCCCTCCCTTTGAGTCCTAAGAGTCTCCAACTCCCAGGTCTCTGGTGCATTCTGGAGGGTCCCCTCAACCTCCTATCTCCCGTGGTTGCCTCTTTCCCTTCTTTCTACGTCCCTTCATGGATTCAGTCCTTTATCCTCACCAAATACCACATCAGGATTCTCTCTCCCCCAATCTCCTTCCCCCAACCCTGTCCACTGTCCACTTTTCCTCCCAGGTCCCTCCCTCCCTACCTACTTGTGATTGCTTTCTTCTCCCTCCCAAGTAGCACTCCCTCCCTCCTCACTTGGGCACTTCAGCTTGTTGACCTTTTTGAGTTCTATAGACTGTATTCTGTACTTTTTTTTCTTTTTTCTTTTGGCTAACATCCATTTATTAGTGAGTACATACCATGCATTTAGGTCAGAGTTACCTCACTCAGGAGGATGTTTTCTAGTTCCGTCCATTTGCCTGCAAAACTCAGGATATCTTCATTCTTAATAGCTGAGTAGTATTCCATTGTGTAAATGATCCACATTTTCTGTTTCCATTCTTCTGTCATATGACAGCTAGGTTGTTTCCAGCTTCTGGCTATCACAAATTAAGCCACTATGAACATAGTGGAACACGTGCTCCTGGGGCATGGTATGGCATCATTTGGGTATATTCCCAAGAGTAGTACAGCCTATTCTTCAGGTAGATCTATTTCCAATTTTCTGACGAGCTTCCAGATTGATTTCCAAAGTGGTTGTACCAGTTTGCAGAAAGATAGGACATCAAGTGAGGGATGGGGTTGCCATCCAGAATCACAACTCTGATCCATAATTGTTCCTGACTCAAAGAATTACAGGGATGGAAATGGAGAGAAAAAGAAGGTCCAGCAACAGGTCCAAAGTGTGATCCAGCTCAAGGGGAGGTCCCAAGGCCTGACATTATTACTGAGGCTATGGAGCACTCACAAAAATGGACGTATCATGATTGCCCTCTGGAGGACCCAACAAGCAGCTGAAAGCGTCAGATGCAGATATTTGCACCCAACCAATGGACAGAAGCAGTTGAACCCTGTTGTTGAAGTCTGTTAGGGAAATCTGAATGAAGCTGATGAGAAGGGTGATCCTGTAAGAGGATCAGCAGCTCAATTAATCTGGACACTGAGATCTCTCAAACACTGGACCACCAACCAGACAGCATAATCAGCTGATATGAGGCCCCCAACACATATACAGCAGAGCACTTCCAGGTCTCTGTTCATTCAGAGATGATACACCTAACCCTCAAGAGACTGGAATCCCCAGGGAGTTTAGAGGTCAGGTAAGGTGGGGGGTGAGTACATCCATGTGGAGACAGGGGGTTGCAGACAAGGTATGGGATGTGGAACAGTCTGAGGGTTGATGGGGAGGGGAACAAAAT
>JADRCD010225381.1:0-12172 GCA_019843815.1 Montemys delectorum | reverse complement strand
TTTTTTTTTTTTTTTAAATTTTGGAGACTTGGCTGGAATTCACAACTACAAATAGCTTGAAAGGCTATGTGAGGAAGGTCGAAGAGTCCTAAAACTAGATGCTTATGATAGTGTTAGATTTCATTATATACATATACATATACATATACATATACATATACATATACATATAACTTAAGGGTGACTTTCTAAAATCCACTAAACTTTACTTAAAAGAGTAAATCATATCTGTGGAGGTTGGTATCTCAATGAAAAATCTCTGTGAATTTCCCCAAATTTTACATTATTTTGAAATACTATTAATTGTAAAAACTAGATAACAAAACATTTTAGGGGATTAAAGGCTATATTCCTCACCCAATATCAGATCAGATTTCCTTCTCCCACCCCCATCCCCCACCCCCTTTCCCTTCCAGGTCCCTCCCTCCGTCCCCAATTGGTTGCTTTCTTCTCATCTCCCAAGTGGGACTGAGGCATCCTCACTTGGGCACTTCAGCTTGTTGACCTTTTTGAGTTCTCTAGACTGTATCTTGGGTATTCTGTACCTTTTCTTTTTCTTTTTCTTTTTTTTTTTTTTTTTTTCTTTTTTTTTTTCTTTTTTTTTTTTTTTTTTTGGCTAATATCCACTTATTAGTGAGTACATGCCATGCATACTTTTTGGGTCTGAGTTTCCTCACTCAGGAGGATACTTTCTAGTTCCATCCATTTGCCTGTAAAACTCATGATGTCATCGTTCTTAATAGCTGAGTAGTATTCCATTGTGTAAATGAGCCACATTTTCTGTATCCACTTTTCTATCATAGAACATCTGGGTTGTTTCTAGCTTCTGGCTATCACAAATAAAGCCACTATGAACATAATGGAACACGTGCCTTTGTGGCATGGTGGAGCATCTTTTGGGTGTATTCCCAAGAGTGGTATTGCCTGAGGGCCAGCAGAAGGAATGGAAGCAGGCAACCTCAGGAGGTAGGAGGTAGGGGGGACCCTCCAGAATGCACCAGAGACCTGGGAAGTGAGAGACTCTTAGGACTCAAAGGGAAGGACCTTAGATGACATGCTCTACATTGGGGAGAGGGAACTTGTAGAGCCCACTTCCAGCAGGAAGCTGGGGCATCAGATGAGGGAGGGGGTTGCCATCCCACAGTCACAACTCTGACCCATAGTTGTTCCTGTCTGAAAGAACTGCAGGAATGGAAATGGAAGGAACCTGAGGAAAAGAAGGTCCAGTGACAGGACCAAAGTGGGATCCAGCTCAAGGGGAGGTCCCAAGGCCTGACACTATTACTGAGGCTATGGAGCACTCACAAAAAGGGACCTAGCCTGACCATACTCCAGAAGACCCAACAAGCAGCTGAAAGAGTCAGGTGCAGATATTTGCACCCAACCAATGGAGAGAAGCTGCTGACCCCTGTGGTTGAATTAGGGAAAGACTGAAAGAAGCTGAGGAGGAGGGTAACTCAGCAGGAGGAGCAGCAGTGTCAGTTAATCTGGACTCCTGAGATCTCTCAAACACTCGACCACTTACCAGGCAGCCTACACCAGCTGATAAGAGGGCCCCAACACATGTACAGCAGAGGACTGCCGGGTCTGGGTTCAATCGGGGATGATGCACCTAACCCTCAAGAGACTGGAGGCCCCAGGGAGTTTAGAGGTCAGGTGGGGTGGGGGGTAGGGTGGGGACATCCCCGTGGAGACAGGGTTGTGGGGAGGAGGTATGGGATGTGGAACAGTCAGAGGGTGGACCTCGAGGAGGGGTGGGATAAAACCTGGAATGTAAAAAATAAATAGGTAAATAAAAAAGAAAAACATTCAAGGGCTGAAGAGATAAATATTTATGACGACAGATTGTGGATGGTAACACAATTAAGCAGAAAACAGAAAACAGAAGTGACTAGAACCCAAAAGGCTTTACTATCCTGTTCCTTTCCAAGTTCACACTAATGACATCATACAATTGTAAACATGTGCAGCAGTATCTTTTAGAGTAAGATAGAATTTCATTTCAAGTGCTAGGAAAAAAAAATACGCATCTGCTTTGAGCCTGTTACTCCACATTTAAAACAGCCAAAGAATTAATCAGTTCTTCCCAAAGGAAAAATCTACCTGCCACAAACTAAACTAAAATAAATAAATAAATAAAGGTTACATTTCTCAAGAAATACTATGTGTCTTTTTACTTCAGATGTCTCAAAAGTTTTTCATAGACAATCATTAAGGAGATTTTCTTTTTTTTAAAAAAGATTTATTTATTTATTATGTGTTAAGTACACTGTAGCTGTCGTCAGACATTTTTTTTTTCTTCTCGCTCGCTGTAATTGTCTTTAGACACCCCAGAAGAGGGCATCAGATCTCATTGCGAATGGTTGTGAGTCATGATGTGGTTGCTGGACTTTGAACTCACGACCTTGGGAAGAGCTGTCGGCGCTCTTAACCGGTGAGCCACCTCTCAAGCCCCATTAAGGAGATTTTTCATGATCATGAAGTTCAAATTAGAGTTTACTGTTCTGTTGAGCCCTTTATCGTTTGCTTCTTAGAAACTAACCTCTTCTTTGGTGCAATATTTATTAAAATCTTTGGTGATCTTAACATTTTCAATTAAAGAAATAAAACGAAACAAGTGCTGAGATGGAGGTGTAACTTACTACCACACCTGGCCAGCACTAACTTTCATGTTGTATCTTCTATAATATATTTGTATGTAATACAGGGCTCAAACAATGTTGCTGCCAGGGATAATGTTTGAAATTATAGTTTTTGTTATGAAAATAATATGGCACCTCTCAATTTAATGCTGTGTTTGTATTGCATATAAACTGGAGCTTGCCTTTACCTTTTATAAAGATATGTAGCTGAAATTGGTATGAAATTTATGTGACATCATTAAGCCATTGTAATAGGGAAAAGAATAACTCTGAATCATAAATTATTTTGATGGGAAGTACATAGTGCATGGGAATTGGTTCTAACGCTGTCCTGATTGGGAGTCTGCATGTCCCAATTCTGAAGGTCTCTGTCTCCAACTGGTTTTTTGATCAATCAACACAGCCAGTGTTGGGCAGAGAGACAGATGGGATTTCTAGGTTCCCAGGAGAAGAAACACAGGGAAGAAAAAGGATCTCCACCAGCAAAAGGGAGTAGGGAAGACCATGCCTGAAAGGAACAGGAGGGAGTAACGGCCAAGATGTAGGTACAAGAAGGAAAGTGGCCCCCAGAAGGGCTGCCTGGAGCTTCTTGGGCAGCAGAGATAAGGAGAGGGGCACCCAGCAGGAGCCAGGGCAACAAGATAAAATACAGATTTAAGAGGTGCTAAGTAAGGAAAGCTGGAGGGGAGAATGTCTTGGTTGCGGGGAGGTTTAGAAGTGCCCAGTTATTGAGCTAGTCAAGGCATAACAAAATTAGCTGGCGCGCACTGTGTATGTATGTGTGTGTGTGTGTGTGTGTGTGTGTGTGTGTGTGTGTGTGTGTGTGTTTGTGTGTGTGTGTGTGTTTCATTCATGAATTCAGAGAGCTCTTGGGCTGGTGCAGCTAACAACCCACCAGGAGCCAAAGCAGATGAACTAATTCACCACTACATACAACAGGCAGAAGAGAAGATTTTAGTAATGAAGGACTGGGTCTTGAGTTCTTGTTCACCATTTAAATTCCAGTATTTGGCAGGCTAAGGCAGGAGAATTGAGGTCTGATGGGGTATACAGTGAATTAGACTAGACTGCACTATGTGGAAAGACCTTGACTCAAAACGAGCCCAACAAGCAAGTGAGTGAGCAAGCAAGCACACATGAGAGTTGTAGAGAAACAGAATTCAGTTGTGGGGAAGTCTAGTCTCCCTCAGTACTCTGGGTCCCTTGCCCTAGCCAACATCCTAACTTCCTTTATGGTCATAAGAGAAGAATACATAGCAGTTGAGTTGTAGTTGACTTTCAGAAGCAGGAAAAATTGAAATAAAGAATAAACTGTCTAGCCCTTATCTTGATTTTGCCATTTTAATAATCCTGGTTAAATACATGAACCATTGAAAGTGGCAGAAACTATAAGTGTTTTAGAATAAACATTTTTTCACTCACATAAATACATCATTAATTTGAAGAAATTATTGCATTGTGAGGCAAATTATATTTTAAAACAGTTACATTTTATTAAAGAAACTAATGAAAAATTTTGTCTAGAATCAGAGGATGAATCTAGCTATTGTGTAAACATAAAACAATGAGTTATTGACAATCCAAGGCAATACTTTATAAACTGACAATATTATTTCATTCTGCCAATACTAATTAGAACTCTACTTTTCAGGGCACAATAAATTAGAACATGTCTTGAAGCAAGGAACAGCCCCTGCCTCTGCTTTCTGTCACCTTCCAGTTCTGTCACCTTCCAGTTCTGTCACCTTCCAGTTCTGTCACCTTCCAGTTCCTGGTGTCTTTTCTTCTAGGCATATCTAGTTTCTTGCCTCTCTGCTGTAGAATCTTTCTGGTTACATGTAAACCCATCTGGGATAACTTCACCATATCAGGGGCTTTAGTCACCTCTGCAAAGACTATCTTCAAAAAGTAACATTTACAAGGTCTAGAAATTAGGACTTCATATCACTTGTGAGACATTATTCAATCCACCACAGTTGCTAATTACTATGAAGACTAATAAATTAATCTGCATGAAATTCTTAGACATGCTAGTAGACATTGGATATTGTTGTTGGTTGTATGATTATTCTTTTGGCCCTGGATATTTACTTCCTGAAGTAGACAGGACTTGGTCCCTTGAAGAACAGGATTCTAAAAAGGCCCATCTGGATGGACAGAGTTGTCAAACCATTTTGTGCACTACTTACCATGTTTAATGCTCTGCAAAGGTAGCATAGATTTTTTTTTGGTTTTCCAAGACAGGGTTTCTCTGTGTAGCCCTGGCTGTCCTGGAACTCACTCTCTAGACCAGGCTGGCCTCGAACTCAGAAATCTGCCTGCTTCTGCCTCTCAAGTGCTGGGATTAAAGGCGTGCGCCACCACTGCCAGGCTAACATTCTCCTTAATGTGGGGTATTTCAGTGTCTACAGAATATGTGACCTAGTGCTTTATTGTTTATTTTTAATAATTTAATAATTATGAATATTGGAAGTTATTATAGGATTAAGGATGGGACATTTACCTATGTTTGTCTTTAAATTGATTTTATATTTATTCAATTGACTTAAAGCAGCGATTCTCAACCTTCCTAATGCTGCGACCCTCATGCCGTTCCTCATGTTGTGGTGATCTCTAACCATAAAGTTATTTTTATTGTTACTTCATAGCTGTAATTTTGCTATTTCTATGAATCATAATATGAGTAGTTTTGGAGAGGTTTATCAAGGGGGTAAACCCATGGTTTGAGAACTAATGATTTAAAGTGTATTTATTTTAAAATGCTATTTATTTCATTCATGTAGGTCCGGAACTTTGATGTTTTCCTAATTGATAGTTATTAGCAGTGACAGTATACTTGTTAAATGTATAAGATATATTATTTATTAAGCTCTCAGACACATCTTTTTATGACACTCTCAGTAAGCCATCTCTGTTGTAGAAATTGAGATGTAATACCAGGCCTGTCCACTTGGCGGCCACGGTCACTAAATTTCTGATCAATTTTATTTCGATAAAATTCATTTAAAGTATTAGAACCATGTTAAAATTTCTATTATTTTTACAATGATATTGAGTATATAATGTTTGAGCATGTTACGAGTAGTGGCATTAAGTACTTTATTTTATATTCTAGGGAGATATTTAGTGACTTTTCATAAATTTTGACTTTTAAAATAGTCAAAGCAATTTTTTTTTTGTATGTAGCTGGACAGTTGGAACGATTTAAATTTCTGAAAATGGAAATATTAAACTTTTTGTGTTAATTATTTTTAATTTTTTTTTGAGACAACCCTTGGCTGTCCTGGAACTCTGTAGCCCAGGCTGCCCTCAAACTCAGAAATCCACCTGCCTCTGCCTCCCAAGTGCTGGGATTAAAGGTGTGCGTCACCACGGCCGGGCGATTGATCACTTTTAATAAGTGTGTATCTACAGGGGATTCAAAAAATACTTTTTATGAAAATACATTTTGAAGAGAAAGCATCGTATTAATCAAATGTACACTCTACAGTTTTCTCAGTCTAGCTCTTATTAAATTAGTGAGGGCATTAAACTAAGGGGTTGTAATACCCTGAGATTTTCCTAAGCAAGATGAAACCAGCTTAGAGGAGTTGAACTTGTATTCTAGGAATGTGAGGCTGAAGCTATTTTAGTAAGAAACCACCAACTAGCCACAAACCGCAAACAAGGACACAAAGTTACAATTCCGTTTTAAATACTGATAAATGTTCCTTGTCTCAAATCTAAGACCCTTGCATGAAAGCTACCCACCTAGGTCCCTCCATGGTTGGAACTGCTTGTCTCACTCTCTGCTCCAAAGCATCCGTTACAGTTTTAACATGGCTAAATTTACCCTTGAACACATTACAAAGGCAAAGACTGTGTCACAGTTCTGCAAGTCATCATCAGCATATGACACATTTCCTCCTGTTGTTCTTTTTTTTGTGTGTATATATATACATATGTACATATATACATATATATATTTTTTCTTTTTCTCTTGCTCTTTCTCCTCCCTCTATCCTTTCTTTATTGATGTTTCTACGTTTTCAAGCCAAGGTCTTGTAATGTAGTCCAAGCTGACCTCAACAGTTTCCTCAGTGTTGGGATAATAGGCACGAACCACCAAGGCCAGATTTCTGGTGTATTTTCTATAATCATATATTATATTTTTAAATGTTATTTTATATTGTTGTCTTTCTTTTTTCAAAAACAAACTGAAGAATATAAAGATGGGATTTATACTTAATAACTATGTCTACTTTATATTAAAATATAAGCTACTGAGAATAAAAATAATTAAAATAATAAAAACAGAGATCTTGCCTTCTAGAAAACTCAGAATAAAAGATGTAAGTAAAGCTTTATTTATTTATTTATTTATTTATTTATATTTGGTTTTTTGAGATAGGGTTTCTTTGTGTAGTCCTGGCTGTCCTGGAACTCACTCTGTAGACCAGACTGGCTTTGAACTCAGAAATCCGCCTGCCTCTGCCTCCCAAGTGCTAGGATTAAAGGCGTGCACCACCACTTCCCAGCTAAGTAAAGTTTTATATAGTTGAATTTTATTTCTAGAAATGAGCTGAAAAAAAATATCAGTGACTTTACTGAAGTTCCGCTATTGATTTAAATAGTGTAAGAATGTATTAACCATAAAATACTCAAACATAGACATAAATGAGAGCTGCAACTTAAAATTTTACTAATTCATACATGAATTAGTAAATGTACAGTTCAGTTATTTTATATGCTTTAGGATTAAGGTTTGTATATCTATTTTAGAAGTGAGAATATTTTGCCTTTCTGAATTCTCTAGGCAGCTAGATTTAAACTTATTCAGTGAGCCATTTCAGTGAATAATGCCATAGGCTTATCACTCACTCCTCTTCAGGAATCAGGGTAACAGTTTTCTTAGCTTTTATAACACACAGCTAGAATTCATGGCTTGTGTGCATTCCTGGGTTCCTCCAGAACCAGACTACAGTCTCCTCAAAAGTGAATGTCTTTTTATTTTCCACCATCCAGCATAAAACTTGACAGAAAGCCTGTGCCCAGTGAGGACCTAATGAGCCATCTACTGGGATAAGGCACAGGTGTGGCTTTTCCACTTGGGCTTCTGTTTTCTCCGTGGTGAATGTAGTTGTTATGTTGGATGACCTCTAGGAGTTACTTCAGGTGCCTCAATTGCCGTTAGTGCTTCAAATGGGTGCTTTAGCTATTTGCCATATAAGTTACTGTTAGTGTTACAGGTACTAGGGAACTGAAGGGCCACTATAAGTCTCAGTGCAGCCTGTGAATAGATAGTGAATTCCAAGACAGTGTAAGGTACAGAGTAATACCCCATCTCAAAAACCAGAATACAAATGAACTAAAAATTCAGCAAGGTTTGGGTTTTTAGCTCAGTACTTGCCTAGCATGGATAAGCACTACGCTTGATTCCCAGCACTGAAAAAAATATTGATAGGTACCATCAGTAATATTTTGGTGTTTAAACACTAAATTATAGATGAGATAAATGCTAGAGAGTTGGCTTAGTGGTTGAGTGTTTGCTTTTCTTGAAAATAATTGGGGTTTGGTTACTAGCATTGGACCAGACAGCTCACAACCACTTGTAACTGCAGCTTTAAGAGATCCAGTGCCTCTTTCTGGCACTTTGCTCATATTTACACACACACACACACACACACACACACACACACACACACACACACACAGACACTTTGGGAATGAAGAGAGGTAGTTCACATTTCCTGGTTGGAATATTATGGGCAAACACACTCCTGTCTGTTTTTTTAATATGATTTTTATTGTTATCATTTTACAGAGGCGGCAACTGAAGTTCGGAGGAGTTCAGTAACTTGTTTGAGGTAAACAAGAGCAAAACAAAAACTCAAACATCTGGATGGCTGACCTCAGACAAGATAGTTTTTAACACTATCAACGTATCTGCAATGCATGCACTCAGGGAGGGGGTTTGAACCATTCTACCAATAACCTTTTACAGATTCAATGCAATCCAAATGAAAATCTCCATCTTATTTTTTCTATCAGAAATAGAAATAGCTATCCTAAAATTTTAATGGAATGACAAAAAAAATCTTAGATAGTCAAAATTATCCTGAGGAAAAATAAAGCCAGGCCAAACAAATAGCAACAACAACAACAACAACAACAACAACAACAACAACAAAACCAAAACAATTATGGAGATATTACCACTCCAGATCTGAAGATATATTACAGAGCAATAATGATAAAAAACAGTATGGCACTGGCACAAAAATAGATGTGTAGACCAATGGAATGAAATCCAAGACCAAACACTGTTGGGGATTCAGATGATATGTGGGTCCTTCTCAGGCACCAACGCTGATCCAGGCACAAGACAATGGCTCAGAGAAATGTCTTCCAGGGCAAAGCAAGGCCACAAAGACAGGGAAGCACAGAAGAAAGAATTCAGATAAGGGGTCAAAGATACTATTTACTGGATCTCTGCTTGCAATGCAATCTCTAGGAGTCAGATAAACAATATATAAACAGCAATGGGAAAAATAAAAATTGTTCATTCTTCAATTAAGTCTTGTGTCTCTGTTTTTCCAAGTTCTTGTGATGCCCACAGCTCTGCTTATTACTGCAAAACGTGAGCATATGTAGCTTCTGCTGTTTGGTAACTCACAAAGGAGCCAAAAATGTTCAACTGAGAAAAGGAAGCATTTTGACAAATGGTGCTGGGGAAAAAAAAAAAAGAAAATTATGTATAACCAGAGAACTAGCTTTCTTGGTCTAGAAGGTACCATGCAAAGTTCCAAAGGAGGGTAGGAACTAATAATCTTAGCCAGCTATGACGCCTATGACCACAATAACTACCACAGCACAATAAACCTATGGGTGTAATAGTGGCAAACAAACCTTAATAGTAACCAATGGATTTCTAATTGGACTTAAGACTCACTAAGTGAAAGAGAAACCACATCATTTAATGGAATCTTACCGAACTATAATGGCTAGTGAAGTCATGGATATTGGAGGAGAATCTACAGCTATCACTTCACTAGATCAGAGTAATTTCTAACTACACTATAAATATTTATTTTTATTGGGAGGCAGAGGCAGGTGGATTTCTGAGTTCGAGGCCAGCCTGGTGTACAGAGTGAGTTCCAGGACAGCTAGGACTATACAGAGAAACCCTGTCTCGAAAAACAAAAAACAAACCAAAAAATTATTTTTATATCCACAGTTAAATATTGTTCTCATCTCTCATGAAGAAAACCCTTCCTTGCAACATATAGATGCCATTACAGAAAACCACAACAGATCAAAATGCAGAGTTGTAAAGCATAGTTCTGACTGATAGATCTACAACTCCTATAACTAAAGCTCAGGGAACATCAGAGAAGAGAAGATGGAAAGGCTGTAAAAAGCAAAGGAACAGCAAGTTTGTCATCATCTATCCATCTATCTATCTATTAATATCAATTTATCATTTATCTATTTATCATCTATCTATTTCTTTTATCATCTACCTATCACTTACCTATTTATCATTTACTTCTATTATCTATCTATCTATCTATCTATCTATCTAACCATCCATCTATCTACTTACCTATCCTAGAAATGTGGGCAAATCTACATATATAAGGTCTTACTAGCATGTCTACCTAAACGTGGCAATACCAATAGACATACTATTGTGGAAAGGGGAACACCCAGGAGATCTCAACTCTACACAAGCAACTACAAGCCATTAAGGAATGGAGAGACAGAAAAAAATAGTCTTTGACAGGGAAGAATGCACCGACTGGTGCATTCTTCCATGCCAGTTGGTCACCCTAAGAACATATACACACAACTAATATTACATAGACTGAGTATGTTATACACACGCACATATACATGTTCTTATGTATGTATGATCTATCATCTGTCTATCTATCTATCTATCTATCTATTCTATCATGAATCTATTTATATATCTATGTATCTGTGTATCTATCACCTATCTATTCCATCTATCTATCTATCATCCATTTATTTATTTATTTATTTATTTATTTATTTATTTATTTATCTATGTTACAACTTGAAAAAGAGAAAAGTGGAAACGGGGAGGTTTTATAGGAAAATGATGTTATATTATTATCTAAAAAAATTTTAAAAAAGAATGGTGCCTTTTGTTTGTTTGTTTGTTTCTTTTTTCCTTCTAGACTGAGGGAATGTTGAAAATGGAACTTCAGGTGGATGTTATGGATTGCCAAAATAGCTTCTGATTTATTTGCTTGAAATATGATCTGACTCTGTTGCCCAGGCTAGTCTACAGTCCACATATGTCCCATGTTGGTCTTGAACTTATAACAATTCTGCATTCTCAGTCTCCAGACTGAGGGTGGTTATTTTTGTTTATAGCAATAAAATGTAAACCCATGGGTCATGGGTGATGAATATTTGTAAGCTGAATAGGTGATATAAATTTATCTCCAAGTGCTTTTAATAATGAGTTCTCATTTACACTTGTTATTGGGATAGATTTGATTTATTCTGTTGAGTGGTTGTTTCATTTGAGTTCCTCTGACTACTGGTGAATTTGAACCTTTTTTTTTCATTCATGTTTCTTCATTTCAAAATAACCAGTTTACCTCATTTACTCATTCTCCCATAGGATTGTTTATCATGTTGATTTGCGTGCATGATTTGTGTATCCTGCCTAGCGAATGATCTGAAGCCTCTTTACCTTGTAAATATTTCCTGGCAGGCGGTCTTTTACATTTTTATAATGTGGGCTGTCATGCATAGGCTTGTAATTTTAATGAAGTAAAATGTATCAAGTATTTCCCTTTGTTGTCTGTGCTTAATACTTTGTATAAGAAGTCTTTTCATATTCTTTATTATCAATTTGAAAGCTTTAGACTCAAGGAGACACATCTGTGACTGTGTCTACGATGATGTCTCCCAGAAAGCATTCACCTACTGTGGAAAGACTCACACTCTTTGTGAGGGACATCAGCCCATAAGGCTGGGGTCTCTCTGCTTCCTGACTATGAAAGTGTCATCTACTGCCTCACAATCTTGCTGCCATGTTTTTCCCATCATGATGCGTTAAATCCTCTTGAACTGCAATTAAAAACAAAAACCTGCTCTTTATTAATTTGCTTCTTGTGAAGTATTTGGTCACAGCAGCAGCAGCAACAACAACAAAGTAAATAAAATGTATCCTTAGAGCACAGACATTTGATATTTCTAGTCATATTTTCCATGTAAATAGATATTCTACTGAGATCTGTCTATAGAATGGAAATCCTTCCTTCTGTCCTTAATATTAATGATAGGTCACTATCTATCATTATTACGTGTGCACTATGGACCTGTGTATGCCATGTCGCGGGTTTGGGGTCAGAAGGCAACTGTGTATGTTCTCTCCTGCTATTTTGATTCTGGGGACTAAACTTAGATTGTCATGCTTAGTGCCAAGTACTTTGTATGTGATGAGCCATCTCTTTGCCCATGTCTTGGATTATTTTTATAATGCCTCAGTCTTTTTTTTTTTTTTTTTT
>JADRCD010225380.1:28303-64547 GCA_019843815.1 Montemys delectorum | reverse complement strand
AGGGAATAGTTTACTATTCAATAATAGGCATGTGTAATTATATTTATATACTTGAAAATGTATGAAATAAAAATGAAAACAATCAAGATAAAACCTTCAACCCAGAAATTGTAACTTTCATAACTAAAATTACATCATTGAATTTAAAATTCCAAGCGTAAAAGAATCAATATATAAAGCTGAGCATGCTGGCACACACATTGATCCCAGCTGTCATGAGGCAGAGGCAGGGCAGATAGCTGAGTTCAAGGCTAGACTATACCACAGTCTAGTTCTAGGACAGCCAGGGCTATACAGAGGTACCCTATCTTCAAAAAACAAACAAACAAACAAACAAAAAATTAATGTATAAAATGTTTTAATGGCTTGAAGAAATGTTTGTCCTATAGTGGACCTATTGGAGAAATAGGTCCAATATTGTACAATCTATATTGTTTGTAACAGTGCCTGACTGTGTACAACATAAAGGTCTTGAAATCTTGCTTCTCCTATCTCAGTTTCTCTATTAGTTGTATTGTTTATTTCATGTTTTTATACTATACTATGGTTTTCAGAACAGCTAATATATTTCAAAAGTATTTATATACCCAAAAGAAACATAGACAATTAACTAGGGAGGTTGCTTATAAAAGAAAAACAAAGAGTGAGACTGAATGCTTGATGTTTGTAACCCTTGTATCAAGTTTGAAGAAGAGGACTTTATAAGTTACTCTTTCTCTGAAATGAATGTTTTTTCAAATTATCACAACTAATGAACCAAATTCTTACCCTCACCTAATGTCTGTGCCATCCTTCAAGCAGAACCATTGTTCATTGAAACAGTTGGTGAATGACTTTATGGATAGACCATCTTAATACACACACCATTTCTTAAATGAATGTAACCTGTTCTCTGTGGGCTGAGAATAAAGTCACTCACTCAAGTCAAATAGCTTTGACCATAGCAGGAAGTCTATATCCAAAAATCGTGCCTACAATTCATTTCTTGGTGCAGCAGAACTATCAGCTCTCAGCTTAGCTACGATAGAGGTAAAATCCTTTGGTGATGTGAGGGTCATTAAGTACAGTCTTATTACAATGAAATCCAGTGTCTAAAAATTGTTCTTATTTTGGGCTTGTATTCCAGTAGGAGCCAAGATTTAAACTCTACTAAATACAAAACAAACAAACAAAAAGACTTTATATATTTATGTTCATTTAAGAAAATACTAGTAGTGATGTATTATTTTGAAATATACAGTTAATATGTTTGGAGTTATTTAAAATTTATATTGAGAAAAATGTATTTTCACTATTGCTGTAGATGAGCAACTACATAAGACTGTTAAATTGTTGTTTTATATCAAACAACTTTTATAATACTTATTTTTATTGTTATAATATTTTATAAATTTTAAGGAATATGACAAAAAAGATATTGTAGGTATTGAAGGAGGGTCTCTGGGAGGAGTTGGGGTACAAAAGGGAAACAAGAATGTGATTTAATTCTATTTACTTAAAATATGTTTTTAAAGGTTAACAAATTCTGATAAATTGAAATCATGCAACTTTTCTCATTTTAATGCAATAAAAGTTTTAAAAAGTTTCAATAATGCAAATTTAGCATCTTTGAGTTACTGAATGACTAAACTAGTTTACAATATTTAAAGAATTACTTTGAAATCTTGGGCATGACCCACTAAGCCCAGGGACCAGACTGAACTCTGGCATTGCACACAGCAGTTACTCCAAAATAAGCTTTGTAAATAATGACTGTTAACCTTGCAGTAACTCAAATGCATAGCTAGACACCTGAGTGAATAAATAAAGTTATGAATACACAGATGAAAGGATTTTTTCCTTCATGATTTATTCAATGAATTAAAACCCAAACTATTTACTGAGTTTTGAATAAAATGTTATCATTAAGAGAATTTATGCCTCAAAGAGCATTATCATATCTTTAAAGGATGAAATATCATTATGATATATGAGCCTTATTTATTTCCATAATATTTGGTGGTATGATGATGTAAAATGTCAAAATTGAAGTTTAAAGGTAATTTAAACAGACCTATAATCCCAATGAGGTAAAAGTAGTCATTAAACATCAATCACCAAACTCCCCCACCAAAAAATACTTTAGAGTCAGATGGTTTTAGTGTAGAATTCAGTGATACTTTCAAAATAAGTTAATTCCAATACTCTGCAAATTATTCCACAAAATAAAAACAGAAGGAACATTGTTCAACTAATTTTATGAGGCCACATAGTATGAACCCCAAATCACATAAAGACTCAACAAAAAAAAGAGAATTACAAGTCAGTTTCCCTTGTGAACACAGATACAAAAATACTCAATAAAATGTGTGTAAAATTGAAATAAAAGCACATTAAAAGACCATTCCTTCACCATAATCTAGTAGACTTTTTATCCAGGCAAGGCAGATATGATTCCATATTTGAAAATTAGTAAATGTAATCCATCATGTAAACAAATTGAAATACAAAAAAATTAAAAAGAAATTATCATCTCATTAGATGCAAAAAAGGCCTTTGACAAAAATCCAACACCCCTTCTTCATAGTGAATGTTGGAGAAGTTGCTCTTTCATCTCCACACTTCTGTATCCATGTCAGCATCTCTAGGATGACCTCCCAAAACAAAATGCAAAAGCTAACATTGCCACCTTTTGCAAGGGAGCAGAGTCTAACAGGGGCTCCAGGCCCTGTGAGGAACAGACTACAACAGGAGCTGATGACACTCATGATGTCTGGTAACAAAGGGATTTCCACCTTCCCTGAATCAGACAATTTGTTCAAATAGGTAGGCATAGGTCTTCAGGCATGAAGACCTGAAGTATAAACTTTCCCTAAAGTTCCCCAGTAGCTACCCTTACAGCACACCCACAGTAAAGTTCCTCATACCCTGATACACCCCAACAAGGATACTGAGGGCAGCATATGCCTGCATATCTTCAAGGGTAAGTGGTCCACATCGAGTGATATCAGAACCATCTTGCTCTCTATCCAGAGCCTGCTGGGAGAACACAACATTGATAGCACTTTGAACCCATGCACTGCAGACCTTTGGAAAACCCCACAGCATTTAAGAAGTACCTGCAAGAAATCTACTTAAAGCAGGTCTGCAGCCAAGAGCCCTGACCCAAGCTGTCCATCTTCTATTATATGTCTTCTTTTTTCTTCCATGGTCTGTCCTATCTTCTTGATTTCTAAGCTGTGGTGTTACTTTTTTATTTGATTTTTAATTAAGTCTGCTTACATGCTTACAATGTATATTAAATAAATACATGTTGATTGTTTCTGTATAACAAAGAAAAATAGAATATTGGAGAGATCAGGGATACAAGCGACATATGTAATCATAATAAAGGCAATTTGCAGAAAGCCTGTAGCCAACATCAAATTAAATGGCGAGAAGCCCAAAGCAATTCCACTAAAGTGAGGACCAAGGCAAGGTTATCTACTCTATCCATATCTATTCAATATAGTACTTGAAGTTTTAGCTAGAGTGATGAGAAAACTAAAGGAGATCAAGGAGATACAAACTGCAGCTGAAGAAATCAGTGTATCACTGATAGCAGATGAAATGAAAGTATACATAAACAACCCCAAAAATTCTATCAGGGAGCTACTACAGCCAATAAATACCTTCAGCAAAATGGCCAGATACAAGACTTACTCACAAAAATCAGTCGCTCTCTGATACAAATGGCAAATGGATTGAGAATGAAATCAGGGAGAAAAGCCCTTTCATAATTGCCTCAAATAATGTATCTTGGGGTAACTCTAATAAAGAAAGTGAAAAGCTTGCATGGTAAAACCTTAAGTCTTTGAAGAAAGAAATTAAAAATATAAGAAGACAGAGTGATCTCCCATGTTCCTGGATTGGCAGGATTAACACAGTAAAAATGGCTGTTCTATCAAAAGCAATCTATAGATTCAATGCAATCCTCATCAAAATTCAAACACAGTTTTTCATAGCCCTTTAAAAGACAATTCTTCGGGTTCATATGAAAAAGCAAAAAGCCCAGGATAGCTAAAACAATCCTTCCAGCCCAAGGATGGCACTACCCACAAGGGGCCCTCCCCCCTTGGTCACTAGTTGAGAAAATGCCCCACAGCTGGATCTCATGGAGGTACTTTCCCAGTTGAAGCTCCCTTCTTTGTGATAGCTCCAGCCTGTGTCAAGTTAAGACACACAAAACCAGCCAGTACAATTGACCCCTTGTCAACTTGACACACAAACACATCACTATTAAGCCTCAACCCTTACTTTCTTATTCATCCCCAAGATCTAAAGTCCCACATTCTTTACATTAAAAGTTCAATCCATTTAAAATGTCCAATATCTTTTAAAATTCAAGGTCTCTTAACTGTGTGCTCCACTAAAATACTTTCTTCCTTCAAGAGGGAAAAATATCAGGGCACAGTCACAATCAAAAGCAAAAATCAAACTCCAACCGTCCAATGTCTGGGATCCACTCACGATCTTCTGGATTCCTCCAAGGGCTTGGGTCACTTCTCCAGCTCTGCCCTTTGTAGCACATACCTTGTCTTCTGGGCTCCAGATGCCAGTACTCCACTGCAGCTGCTGTTCTTGGTGGTCATTGCATGGTACTGGCATTCCCAAAACACGGTCTTTTGCTGTAATTAGGCTTCACCAATAGCTTCTCATAAGCTCTCTTCATGGTGCCACGCCTCAAATCCTTTGCATGACCCCTTCAGTCCTGGGCCATCAATTGCAACTGAGGGTGCACCTTCACCAATGGCCTTCCATGGCCTCTCACTGTGCTGAGCCTCAGCTGCTCTTCATGACCCCTTCATGTTGTCAAAACCAGTACCACCTGGGTGACTCTTACACATTACCAAGTCCTGCTGCAGCACAAGGTACAACCTTGGCTATCTCTGGAACACAACCTCTTTGTGCTCTCATAAAACACTTCCCAGAAGATGTCACCTCAATGATGCTGGTCTCTTCTTAATCACCACTAATTTCTTAGCTCCAGCTAACCAGCATCAATAGTCCCAGCAATATAAAGTTTTCACTTTAGAAGTTCTGGTATCTTGTTAATCACAGCTGATACTTCAGCTCCAACTAACCAGAACCACAGAATCTTCACAATCAAAATAACATGGCCCTGATAAGAGTCTTTAATCTTCCCTCTGAAATTTCACAAGCCAGGTCTTCATCTTCTGCACTGTTCTCAACATGATCTTCCAAGCTCCTACAGAATATCCCACAGAGTTCTTAACAATTAGTGGCTCTTCTAGCTCAAAGTTCCAAAGTCCTTCTACAATCCTCCCCAAAACATGGTCAGGTTGTCACAGGAATACCCCACTCCTGGTACCAATTTGTCTTAGTCAGGGTTTCTATTCCTGCACAAACATCATGACCATGAAGCAAGTTGGGGAGGAAAGGGTTTATTCAGCTTACACTTCCACATTGCTGTTCATCACCAAAGGAAGTCAGGACTGGAACTCAAGCAGGTCAGGAAGCAGGAGCTAATGCAGAGGCCATGGAGGGATGTTCCTTACTGGCTTGCTTCCCCTGGCTTGCTCAGCCTGCTCTCTTATAGAACCCAAGACTTCCAGCCCAGGGATGGCACTACTCACAAGGGGCCCTCCCACCTTGGTCACTAATTGAGAAAATGCCCCACAGCTGGATCTCATGGAGGCACTTTCCCAACTGAAGCTCCCTTCTCTGTGATAGCTCCAGCCTGTGTCAAGTTGACACACAAAACCAGCCAGTACAAATCTTAAACACTGAAAGAACTGCCATAGTCTCACCATCCCCAATCTGAAGTGGTAGTACAGAGCTTTATTAATATAAGCCACATGGTATGGTACAAAAACAGACATGTTGATCACTGGAACTTAATAGAAGACTCAGGTATAAACCTACACACTTACAGATACCTTCTTTATAATAAAGAAGCCAAATCACATACTGGAAAACAGATAGAACCTTAACAAGTGATGTTAGTCAAACAATATGGTTCCAGGAAGAAAAAATTCAAATAGATCCATACTCATTACCCTGCACAAAATTCAACTTCACATGTATTAAAGACCTCAACATAAAATCAGGTCCACTGAGCCTAGTAAAAGAGAAAGCCTTTAACTTGTTGGCACAGGACACAACATCCTGATCAGAACACCAATATCACAGACACTAAAATCAGCAATTAATAAATGGGACCTCATGAAACTGAAATGTTTCTGTAAGGTAAAGAATGCCACCACTGTGTACTGGGACAGTGTACAAAATGGGAACAGATTTTTTTTATCAATTCCAGACACCATTCAAGGACTAATATTCAAAATATATAAAGAGGCCATGAAACTAGATATTTTAAAAAGTAATAATCCAATTTAAAAGTGGAGTACAGATCTAAACACAAAATCCTGAAAAGGGGAAACTAAATGATACTTAAAGAAATGTTAAACATCCTTAGCCATCAGGAAAATGCAAATCAAAACTACTTTGAGATTCTATCATCTATCTGTCAGAATGGATAAGGTCAATAAACTGAGTGACAGCTCAAGCTGGTAAGAATGTAGAATAGGGCAACACTTCCTCACTAATGGTGGTAGTACAAACTTGTACAGCCACTGTAGAAATCAATGCTAGATCCTCAGCAAGTTGGGACCTGATCTGCTTCAAGGTCCAGCTATAGCACTCTAAGGAAAACATAAAAAAGATACTCCATCCTATCACTAGGACACTTGCTCAATCATGTTCATTGCTGCTCTATTCATAATAGCCAGAACCTAGAAACAACCTAGATATCCCTCAACATAAGGGATAAAGAAAATTTGCTACATTTACACAATGGAGCATTACTCAGTTGGTTTGTTTTTTTTTTTTAATGACATCCTGAAACTTTCAAGAACATGGATAAATCTAGAAAAACAAAACATTCTGAGTAAGATAACTCAGACCCAGAAAGATAAATATATTATATATTCACTTATATGGACAGTAGTGATTAAATAAATGATAATCAGCTTTACAATCCATAGACCCAGAGAGTTTAGGTATGGAAAAGAGGACATATGGATTTCCTGGAAGGGGAAAATAGAATAGATTTTATGGTTGGACTGGGATCAGGGAGGCTAGAACAGTAGAATCAGGCAAGGAGGAAGGGAGATAAAGTTGAGGGAAGGAATATGGGAAAGACAGTGGAACTGGGGGGAATTTGAGGGATGAAGTGAAAACCTAGTGTCCTGGAAACTTCCTAAAATATGTGAAAATGATTTTAATGAGGTCTCCTAATAATGAGGGAGATGGAGTTCCAAATGGCTATGTTTTTGTTGTTGTTACAAACTGACCCTTTCAGTACCAAGGGGGTCTTATGAAAACCTCCAAACAACTCAAGCTGCTTCCAGGACAATGGGCTGTTCTGACAAACTGACAGCAGGGTCCCGATTCCTGAGGATAATACCCACACAACTCATTGAATACTGATAAGTTGAGCTGGTGCCTATAGTGGGCCTTCAACTATTTGTTCTAGTGTCTTTGATGTGGGAAGGAACACTACAGGCTACCAAAAGAAATGCATATACGCCAGCTCAGCCACAAAATCTTTGACAAACAATCTGTCCTGCCTGCAAAATATGCTAGAGCAATGAAACCATAGAACTGTGGGAATAAACAACCCATGTCTGGTTTGACTTAAGATCCACTCTACAAGATCAAACCTGTGTCTGACACTGCTTAGGTGACCAAGAACCAGATAGCCCAGAGGCTTAAAGTAAAACCAAATACTATTGATCTTAAAAGTAAAAAGTATCCAAAAACCTCAACTCCTAGTGATATTTTGTTATCCTCACAGATCCATGCCTTATTCAGTTATCATCAGAAAAGCTTCCTCTTGTAGCAAATGGGAACAGATACAGAGACCAAGCACTATGCAGAAATAGAGTCCCTGGAACACACAGCTCTATCTAAATGGGATGCCTTTATCAAATCCTGTCCCTCAGAGCTCAGGGAACCCACAAAAAGTATAGCCCCCAGGGACTAAACCATCAATCAAAGAGTATACATGGAGGAAGCTGCTCGGGGCCGACACCCTGACCAACAGGAATAAAGGACCAGCACACCACTTCCTTCCAGCAACCGTTTACTCAGGAATGACTTGCTTAATGGTTACAGCAGAGTGGCCCCGAGCCCCACCAGGAGTCTGACTATATACCTTTCGTAGGACCGCCCATGAGCCCATATCACGTTTCACACAGTCATAGGCTACTAGGCATTGACATAGAATCAGGCCACTGGTGGACACGCCCCCAGGTCCAAATAAGGACTTGTTTACTCCAATGGCTCCAGCTGGCCAGTTCGATCTTTAAGGCACGGCAACGGCGCTCCACAGTTCCCCCTTTTTTATTATAAGAGCTGAAATTGCGCGATCAAGCAAGCACCATCATGTAGGAACCCGCGATCAAGGGCAAAATTACAGCTAATAGAAATGGCACTCACTCTACTGGGTGCAATGGGCTGAGCCCTCCAGGTGCAAGAGCTGAGTACCAAATGCATGCTGAACACCCATCCCAAGTGCAATGAGGTCAAGCGACCTCCTGGGGTGCAAGGGCTGTTCAGAATGTGGATATGGCAATGGGGTGAACTCTATTGCTGCTTTAATGCCATCAGCCAGACTTGTGGAGAAACACCAGCCTCAATGGCCTGGAATGCACGCACCACCAGGGCCCTTTCTCTTCTCTGCATTTTCACCATCCGACGTATGCAAAACAGGCAGAGTACATAGGCGCCTATTAAGGCAACAGCCAACACTCCTAAGCCCGCCCATTCTTTCAGATAGCTCATGGCCTGGGAGATCCAGGCTGCTATTAGTAGTAAAGAAGCGAGTTAAAACTTGCGCATCATGCATCACGGGCATCGGAATCGGGAACACCAACAGAATTCCCCATCTCGGCTCCGCTTCTCCCTTTCTCATCATCGCCAGCCAGGTCACCATCAGCAGCAGGAGGATCTTCATTTTTCGCCTTCCTCACTAGACGTTCCGGCACCCACACTGGATCCTGATGGTCCTGTGGGAAAACACAGACAGAGCCTCGTGCCCATGTCAGCACGGGATCAGGTCCCCTCCAGGAACCTGTTAAGATATCTTTCCACTTTACCATGCCTCGGATGGGCCATGGGAATCACAATGTCTGCCTGCTGCTGAGTGGCCTTGAGAATCCAAATTCAAAAAATTTATGGTAAATAGAGCAAGAGATATTCTCTCCTTGGGGGTGCGGCCATAGCCTATTCCCCCTTTTTGTTTTTGTAGGCACTCTTTGAGGGTACGATGTGCACGTTCCACAATTCCTTGTCCCTGAGGCAGAACTATCCACTCATATCCACTCATATGATTACATGATGGCACTGTAAAGGCAAATCTTTCTCTATCCTTGGAACAAAGCGGAATGGAGAAAAAACAATCTTTGATATCAATGACTATAGGCCAAGAGGCAGGCAACGCTGATAGTAGTGGCAAGCCTCTTTGTACAGGCCCCATGATCTGCATCTGTGCATTAATTGCTCGTAGATCATGCAATAATCTCCATTTTCCAGATTTCTTCTTAATGACAAAAATAGGAGTATTCCAGGGAGACACAGATGGTTTGATGTGACCCAAAGATAACTGCTCTAGCATTAAGCTCTGAGCTGCCTGAAGCTTTTCAGAGGATAACGGCCACTGAGGAACCCATACATGATCCTCTGTCTTCCACGTAATGGGAATTCCTCCCTCAGTGGCCCCTAGGAAAAACCCAGACCCTTCCTACCATTTTTTGGCATGGTTTCAATTGGTTGTGATTTCCCTTGTAGATACTTTCCTAATCCTTTACCAGGGTTCCATCCCATGTCTTGCATCATTCTCTGAGAGGGCAAGGAGCATTCAGCATTAGTTAAGCGATAATCCATGTCTCTTAAGAGATCTCAACCCCACAGACTAACAGGTAGCTCCAACACATAAGGCTGGAAATGCCCATAATGTCCTTCCTGATCCTCCCAAGGGAGCTCTCGGGCACTCATTTCAGGTGTCTTGGCATACCCTAGTCCTTGCAAAGTTTGAGATGAGGATTGAACCGGCCAGCCTTTCGGCCAATCTTTTAGGGCGACGATACTACAGTCTGCCTCTATGTCTAGTAGGCCTTTGATGATTTTCCCATTAATTTTCAGTTCCACTATAGGGCGCTTCTCTAGATCAAGACTGAGATAAATCGAATCTATGCCGGTGGAGCCAAAACCTTGACTTCCCCTATTACAATTCTGGGATGGAAACAATTCATGTAAACTAGGCAAAACGAGTAATTGAGCTATTCTATCTCCAGGAGATATAGCTGAAACCCCTCTAGGGGAGGAGGCTAGGATCTTAACTTCCCCTTCATAATCTGCATCAATTACTCCTGGGTGAATAACTAATCCTTTTAATGTGGAAGACGATCTTCCTATTAACAAGCCTACAGTACTAGGAGGTAACGGACCTTTAAAATCTTTTGAAATAGGCTGCACTCCCATTTGTGGTGTCAATACGACGCGGGAGGTGCAGCGGAGGTCCAGCCCTGCAGAGCCTGGCGTGGCCCTTCTTGGGGCCTCATATTGGGTAGGCTGACACTCCCTTGACTCTCCTGCCCCTCCATAGCCCCATATATTCGAGGGCCCTGAGGCCAGGGGCCCTGCACTCCGTTTTTTGACATCAAATGACCACTTGCTTGCTCAATAGGTCGTCCATCGATATCTCTAACCGACCTACACTCATTAGCCCAATGGTTTCCTTTTCTGCACTTAGGACATACTCCAGGAGTACATTTCTGTACCTCTCGCCCTCTATTTGGACACTGACGTTTTAGATGTACCTGCCTGCCACATGAGAAACAGGCACCTGGGGCCTTTGCCTTAGCCTTGGAATACTGGACCACTCCTCGCATTACGACAGCTGCCAGCCCAGCATTGGATAAAGGACCTCCTATTTCTCTACACGCCTTCATCCATGCTTGCAACCCCTTGTTTTTCCAAGGGGTGATGGCCTGACGGCATTCTCTAGTACACTGCTCAAATATGAGCTGTTGCACTAGTGGCATGGCAGTATCAGGATCTCCAAAGATCCGACCTGCAGCCTCCATCATTCTAGCCACAAAATCAGAGAACGGTTCTGTGGCCCCTTGAACGATTTTTGTTAGATTTCCTGACACTTCTCCTTTATTTGGCAAAGCTTTCCATGCCTTCAAAGCTAACTGATTAATCTGCTCATATACCTGCGGAGGATAAGCTGTTTGATTGTTCAACCACTGGCCCTGGACTGTGAGCATGTCTAAATTCCAAGCCGCCTGTCCTTGTGCTGCATTATCTCTGGCCTGTTGTTGAGCAAACTCAGAGTAAATAGACTTCCAATCCAAGTACTGGCCCATGGAAAGGCATGCCTTTACCGTAGACATCCAATCTGAAGGTGTCATGGCACTCAAGGTAAGCCTTTCCACTTGAGCAACAGTGAATGAGGCACTAATGCCATATGCCTGCACAGACTCAGCTAAATTTTTCAGGACCTTGAAATCTAATGGTTCATAGGTTCGTACTTGATTGGCATCCTCGAACACTGGGAAGGCGGTTGCCATCTCCCTCCAAGTCTGTGGGCAGAAAGTACAAGAGGGCGTCACCACTCCGGCTGTCCGCTCTTGTGTGTCCCCTTGTGGTTGCAAGGAACCACACTCTGCTTGGGAGACTTCCGCATAAGGTGGCCGGCAAGGCACATTAGGCAATGCCCTATCCGTCTCCTCCCTCACTTTCTCCTTCTTCTTGCCTGCTGTCTCCTTCTTCTTCCTCTCTAAAAGTTTCTCCATTTTTGCCAACAGCTCTTGCATTTGTTCTTTTAAGTCTTTCTCCCCAATACTCTCGTCAAAACTGCTATCAGACTCAGACTTAGGCACCTTGACAACTTCCCTCAAATCTGGATATAGATTCCCTGAACTTTTCTTTTCATGGACTTTAGAACGCCTAGAACTGTTAGACTGAGTCTCAGACTTCATCTCCTTTATACGTTCTAAGACCTCTGCTGTCACTTTAACCGCAGGAATACATTCCTCACTAGTCAAGCAACTACGAATGACTTTCCACACTCCTCTCACTCTTGTTTTGCCCTTTTTATCTTGCAGGGTACCTTCCTCCCAGGCTCGGTCCAAATCTTTCCCCAACTTATCCCAACAGGGTAACGTAAGGTTGCCTGACACGGCAAACCAGAGGACAACATAGTCCACCTCCTGGAGAAACTGAGCCAGTACCTTATCCTTAAACTTTAATCCTTTGCTACTGAGCAGCTTGTGAAGAGCGGTCTTTACAGGGCAAGACTGAGAGGTTCCCATGGCTACTGACAGCCCTGGGCGATGACAGTTAAGGCAGAAGCAAGCCAGCGAAGTCACGAGAACCACCCCCACTACTACAACTGTTACCATCCAAGGAGAAACCTCTCCCGGCACAAACATGCTGTCTGCTGTTCGCTTTCACTTTTGCCTGCCTGCAACTGAGAATTTGAAACAATGAAACTTCTTTCAGAGGATTTGAAACAATGAAATTTCTTTCCCGAAGGACCTTTCAACTGACAGGCCCACTTGCCGGCCTCTCCGATCGATCGCCCTGATCGATCGCCCTGACTGCTGCTGGTTCTGGAACACCACGGGAGTCCCCCAAAATTGAGACTCCCCGTATGGGCCACCAAAATGCTCGGGGCCGACACCCTGACCAACAGGAATGAAGGACCAGCACACCACTTCCTTCCAGCAACAGTTTACTCAGGAATGACATGCTTAACGGTTACAGCAGAGTGGCCCCGAGCCCCACCAGGAGTCTGACTATATACCTTTCGTAGGACCGCCCATGAGCCCATACCACGTTTCACACAGTCATAGGCTACTAGGCATTGACGTAGAATCAGGCCACTGGTGGACACGCCCCCAGGTCCAAATAAGGACTTGTTTACTCCAATGGCTCCAGCTGGCCAGTTCGATCTTTAAGGCACCCAACGGCGCTCCACAGGAAGCTATGGCTCCAGCTACATATGTAGCAGAGGATGACCTTATCTGGCATCAGTGGGAGGGGAGGCCCTTGATCCTGTAAAGACTTGATGTCCTAGCATAGGGGAATGCTAGAGCAGTGAGGTGGGAGTAGGTGAGTGGACGGAGGAGCACCCTCACAGAGGCAAAGAGAAGAGGGATAGGATGAGGGGTTTGCCGAGGGGAAACTGGGAAGGGGGATATCATTTGAAATGTAAACGAATAAAATGATTAATAAAAAGTAATTAATTTTAAAAATATTTAAACTATTAAATTTTTACATTAAAAAAAAAGAGCCAGTGAGAATAGGAGAACAAGACCCTCTGAATCAACTGAGCAAGACTCATATGACCTTGCAGAGACCAGTCAGTAAACACTATGCCCACACGGGTGTGTAACAGGTCCTCTGCATATATACTATAATTTTCAGGTTAGTATTTTATGGAATTCTCAAGTGTGTGAAAAAGTGGATCTGCGATTCTTGTACCTGCTTTTGTTTTTTTTTTTTTTTTTTATCCTTCACTGAGTTACCTTGACTACCTTCAAAGGGGTGTGGGTCTTTTTTTATATTATCTTATTATATTTTATTTTTTCATGTTTCATTGTTATCTCTTAGAATCCTGTTCTTTTCTAATGAGAGACAGGAAGGGAGTGGATTGGACAGGAGAGGAGGTAGGAAAGGACCAGGAGGACTCAAGGGAGAGCAAACTGTAATCAGGATATATTTGATGAGAAAAGAATCAATTTTCAATAAAAGGGAAAAATCTCATACATAAAAAAGTAATTATAACATTGTTCCTCACATTCTTTTAGAATAGTAATATAGTTCATAAACTCTAAAGTACAGCCAGTAGAGTATTGCAAAATTGATATGCACTTTGAAGTCACTGTACTTTGAATTTCTAATTTTCATAGTTTTCTC
Source organism: Montemys delectorum (assembly GCA_019843815.1). NCBI lineage: Eukaryota > Metazoa > Chordata > Mammalia > Rodentia > Muridae > Montemys > Montemys delectorum. The sequence continues at coordinate 50,576 of JADRCD010225380.1, read as the reverse complement.
TAGGCTACAAAAAAAGCAGTGTGGTGCTGGACAATGGTAGAGTATTCAGTTCACAGTTGTCTATGTTAATGGTAGGATAAATAATCCTAAATTAAAAAGGAAAGGAAAAACTGAGATTATGTTCAGTGATAAATTATGCAGTGAGGTTCTGGGTTCAGTCTCCATTACCCCAGAAGTAAAAGAAGAAATAATAATTAAGTAATACAGATAAGAAGTGCTTAAAGTTGGCCCACAGTAAGGTGGCTCAGTGCATAAAGAATTATGCTGCTAAGCCTGAGGACTTGTTTTGGATGCCAGAGACCTATGTATTAGTCAGAGAGACCTGACTCCTGCAAGTTGCTCTCTGACCTCCACATGTACACCATGGCACCCTGCCGGGAAGCAGGAATAAGAGAAGTGCTTAATGTTTAATCGGGATTTTCAACTTAAGAAGCTGTTATCAAAATAAATATTTAAGTAACTTATTTTATGCCCTGTTTAGAAACTCATAAATCAATGAGTTTCTAATGTCACCAAGGAATGTATGCTGTCATGAAGTACCATCTATTTCCCCAAGTATAACACTAATAAAAACTTTAATAGAGCTTGTTGGCCCCTTCATGGAGAATTGAAGTGATAGTCTTGCATATGCTAGACAAAGACTCTATTGAGCTACATCACCACCCCTCTTTGTTAAAACTTATTCTATGAAAAGCTCGTACATGTATACACTTTGTCCATATCCACTCCTGACTCCTATCTGTAACTCTTTCTACAATTTTATGCCCCCTTCTCTTTAAAACTGAGTCCAATTAGTGTTGTCTGTTTGTACATGGGTGTAAGGCTAAACATAGTGTGGGCTACAAACCAATAATCACACACCTGGAGAGAACTGACTCTCCCTCCCCAACAGCTGCCGACTTCCAAAAGCTCCTCAGTTAAAGGTGGGGCTTTGTAGACATACACACTCATGCTAGAATGTTGAGTGGCTTGATGTTGTACGTGTCTATTGCAGTCAACGTGAGCTGCTGTGAGTTTATGACTGCAAAGGCCCTGCCATATCCAAAAGTCATGGTTACAAGACAGTTTTCCCTGACCTCTGGCTCTTATAATCTGTCTGCCTCCTCTTCCACATGGCTTCCTGACCTGTGAGGTAGCAGGTGTGATATAGATGTCCCATTTGTGTTGAACATGCCACAGTCTCTTATTCAATATATTATGACCATCTGTGAGTCTCTACATTAACCTGTGTCCACTGGAGGAAGAGGAGGAGGGGGTAGAGAAGGAGGACATGGAAGAGAAGGAGAACAAGAAGAGGATGGGAAGAGGAGGAAGTAGAAGAAGAGGAAGAGGACAAAGCAGAAGAAGAATCAGCAGCTTCCCTCTGTGTCTAGAGCTGAGAGCACCACTAAGCTATGGACACATGGCTCCGTATTTAGAAAGCAGATTGATATTTTGCTCATCTGTAAGTTAGGCATAATTAAGTTGCTGAAGGTAGCCTTGAACTCCCTATGTAGCCTTGTCAGACTCTGACCTTGCAGTCCTTCTCTCTCAGCTTTGTGAGTATCTAGGATGGTCCCAGGCCTGAGTCATCAGGCCTGATTCTGTCAGCATCTAAGCCTCACACAGCTGTATTAGCAACTATTTGTCCTGTATGGCAATGCCATCAAAAAGTGTCTGGCACGTAATCAGCATCTCAGTGGTATAAAATGCAAGAAAATTGAACAAGGGAAGCAGTTCACAGTCCCTTCAATCATTTGTTTTAAAAATGTACACTGTTGAACGCAAAAGAAATTTAAATTAAAACAAAGGAGACTAACTTGTAGCCTTTGGCATGTTTTCTACATGCTATATTATAGGCACAAACGAAACAGTCATATCAGTATATGTATACAGCCCATTGTAATGCTCTCTTTGCAGTGCCATAGAGTATTAGTGCCGACAATATATAATATATATGAATATATATGTACATGTATTTATGTATATATATATGTATATATTTATAGTTACTGACTTCTTATGGTGGGTGACTGTGTTAGCCACTTGTTTACTATGAGGGCAACAAAATATCTAATATAAATCCAGAGAAAAGGTCTAGTTTGACTAACAGTTTGATGGCCTTGATCCATGGTTGGTAGACCCTGTGGGTCAGTGCTTTGGCAAAGCAACACATATGTCAGGAAGCATGAGGCTCCTGGTAGTGAGAAAAAGTAGCTCACCTCATTTCAGCAGGAAGCAAAGGACAGAAGGAGGAACAGATTCCCCAAATCCTCTCCAACAGAATACCTCCCAATGACCTAACTCTTTCCCATTAGAATCTATGGGTTCAAACAACTTCCTTGTCATACACTTATGACATTTTAAGATCTTATGTAGCTCAGAGTTGTATGTTTTGCATGTATTAAGTAAGTCACACACTTGTTATACTTCACATCAATTTACAGGTGAGAAGTCATTTGGTTCTATAGATACTATGAAATCAGTAGAATGTGATGTAATCTTTGTTTACAAATAGTTTGAACAGCTTCTCAGAAGACAGGAAGGAGGAAGATGAAAAAGAAAAAATGGAAGAGGAGGGAGGGAAAGGGAACAAAGAAGGGAGAGAAAGATGGAAGAGGTGAGAGAGAGAAAGAGACAGTGAGAGGGAAGAAAGAGGAGTGGAAGAAGGAGAGAATAGAGAAAAGGAGGAAGGAAGGGAGGAAGGCAGGGAGGGGAAGACAGGGAGAAGGAGAGGGAGGGGGAAGAGAAGAGAAAGGAGGAAGGGGAGGGATATGGGGAATGGAAGGGGAGGAAGGGGAGAGAGAGAGAGAGAGAGAGAGAGAGAGAGAGAGAGAGAGAGAGAGAGAGAGAGGGAGATGGAGACAGAGACAGAGCAAGAGCATTCCTGGCCAGAACTTGTTACATCTATATCAGTATGAATCATTCAGAAATTAAGAGACAGACGTCACCAATTGCAGGAGGGAAAGAGCTTGGTGGGTGTGGTCCTACAGCAAAGACTGCAGGATAATTTACTCATGGTTGATTTTTTTCAAACCTCATGTTTTCTCTATGTGTTTCACTGGATAAAATATAAAATGTAACTCATCAAACAAAACACAGAAAGTTATACTAATTTATACAAAGATTTCAGACATGGTGGAGATTTTAAGGAAAGCAGGTGGTAAATAAATGTTCCTGTCACAGAAAAAGGAAAAGGTGTTGGCCCTGCCCAGAGCCTTTTATAAAAACAAACTCTGACTTTCTTTTATAGAAAACGAAGGCCCAAAGACAACTAACAAAAGAGCTAAATAACATTTTCGATCAGAAGAGCTAGCAGCCAGCAGGTTAGAGAGTAGGGAGGTAAAAACATTTACAGGAGGAGCCTGAGGACCTGAGTGTTACAACTTCAAAGAGTGGCAGAGGAGAACAACTGATTCCTAAAAGCTGGCCTGACTACGGTGCACGCCATGGTATATGCAACCCCACAAACACACATAAAATACAAACAATCAATGAAAGCAGTAAAAGACAATAGTTTTGCATGCCATCTTGAGGAAAGAGTTACAGGTAATCATTATACATAACACACCGATGAGTGTATGTATGTATACTTGCTTATATATGTTTAAAATACTTATAAAAAATAATTTAATATAGTTAGTGGAAGTCCTCAAACAAGTCAGACAGCATTTACTGAGTCATTCAAGTCCCAAAGCACCTGGTGTTCGGGGTTATGACTTCCTCATTGCACACATGAGGAAACTGAAGCTAGTTACATGCCCAAGGTTACACACTGCAGAGTGCCATCTGATGTGTGGTCTGACTAGTGCCCACAGTCTCATAGCTCTTTATCCTACTGAAAAGCCAACTTGCATTTGATAAAGTACCTTTGGCAGTGGGCCCAAATGCAAACACAGTGAAGGTCAAGATGGGAGCAGAGAAGCACAGCAGGTGACTGTCTACAGGTTATAGGCCCTTAGGTAGCTTTTCTGGTCACAGTTCTACAGGTGACCACAACCTGGCACAGGTTAGGTAAAAGTTACAGTAGGGAAGGAGAAAACAAGGGGAATTGTGAGTACCCTGACTTGAAAGATAAGCAAGCAGAAATTAGAGGACAGTCCTGATTAATTATTTCTAGTACAAGAATGTCGAGTTAGAGGTACCTGTTATCCAGCTGAAGATACCCAAAAGAACAAAGACATGGGAGTGAAGCTTGGAGTGGAAGACTGAAAATTCTAGCTTGGGACACTGGAAGAAACATATCCAAGGGTGAGAGAGCTTACAAAGAGTAGGAGAGATTCAGAGGGTTGAAAAAAAACAGAATAGGAAATCGACCTTGGAAATCACTGACACTTTTGATGTTGCCCTGCTTCCTAAGATCAATGCTTGACTTATCTAAGTCATCCTTTCCTCTCCTGACTTATTACATAATTTGTGTTTTCATGGATTTCTGTATGATTTATTTTTATGCCTATGGTTTCTTTGCCTGCATATATGTCTGTGCACCAAGTGTATTCATGATGACCACAGAGGCTAGAAGAGATCATTGGCTCCTCAGAAACCAGAGGTGCAGATGAATGTGGGCTGCTGTGTAGATGCTGGAAACTGAGCCCCAGCCCTCTGCAAGAACAACAAGTATTCATCATAACTGAACCATCTCTCTAGTCCAATAAAATTCTTTTTTTCTTCAATAAAATGTTGTTTGAATACCTGCAAGTAAGCATGAATTATATAAACAAATAAAATAAACACTTGTTGATCCTTTTCAAGGTACTTGATTTTGAATTTATTTTAAATCACATTATTTTATAAATTCTATTTTGCAGTTGTCTGTTGCTCCAGATTTGTATTTTTCTGTGTCTCTTGTCTCTCCTGTGTTGCTGCTGAACGTATTTGTTAGTATTTCTAAGGCTGTATGTCCCTTCTACATTCTATATACTCAATTTGGAAATAAAATATTGCACCTTCTTTCCTAATATCTATGGCCTGATTTCTACCCTCAGTGCTACGGCTATATTTTTCAATACAACAGGGGTGGAAGTATTGAAAACAGACATCTTTTCCTGGTTGCTATGTTAAGAGAAAGCAATATATTACATGATAAATATATTAATTAGAATCAAGTATTCCCATCTTTAAATGATAAGAGCTAGTTTTGTGAGTCAATGTGTGTGTTGTATTTGTGTTAGCTTCATAAAACAAGGTACAAAATATCCCTTCACTTCTTAAAAAAAAACTATGTTGTTATTTTATGTGATGCCTGTTTTGCTTCATGTACACTACCATGTGGATGTCTTCTGCCATCCAAGGTCAGAAGATGAGAAGACAGAGACAGATGTCCTGAAACTAAGGTTCTAGACAGTTGTTCTCTGTTGTGTGGGTGCTGGGAATCAAGCCCATCTGCAAGAGCAACAAATGCTCTTAACTCTTGACTCAACTTTCCAGCCTTCTCTCTGCTTCTGTGGAGGAATTTTTGTAGCATGGTGATACTTTCTCCCTAAATGTCTAATAGAATCAGACATTCTCTTACCAAGTAGGCCTGGACATTTTTTATAAAAAATAGTTTATTTTATTGCATATTTAATACATTCAATGAATAAGAGCTATATGATATCTTCTGTTATCAATTTTAATATGTTGCCTTTTAGAAATTTGTCTAGTGTAAATTCTCAAATGGTCTATAAAATTATTCTTTAATATATTTCCTTGTCCTTCCTTATCTGGAAGATATACATTAAGAGCCCTGCATCCCTACTGAATATCAGTATTTATGTTTCTGTGTGCATGTGTCTGTCTCTCTGCCTTTGTCCTTTCCCTCCTTTCAAGCAGTCTCATTGGTGTTTTATCTGGTCTTTTTTATTTGCATACTTTTCCTTCATGACTATGAGGCCTCATACAGCAAGTACCTCTTCTCCCTCTTACCTGTACCTGAAATCCTTGAAGATCCTTCATCTTTGACTTTGTTGATTTTTTTCCTTTCTCCTTTCTTTAGTTTAATTTTATCTAGATGCAAGTGATTGAAATTAAGATCATTTGGTCATTTCTCTTGTAATGTTAGGCATTTGATGTGATGCATTTCACAATGAGAATCCTGTTTAAACCACAGCACATTATTTTTATGTCATGATTTTATCATCTCATTCAAAATTTATTTCTCACTCCTTCATTTTCTTTCTTTTATTCACATGTTATTTGAAGTGTTACTTTTCCAATTTCTAAAATGTGGAACTTTATAAATATCTCATTTTCACTTACTTATAATCTAATTGTGTTGAGCTTATGAATCACATCCAATGATTCTGTTCCCAGAACATACTCTGTAAGTCTTCAGCTCTTTGAATCCAATGAGACTCGTTGCATGGCCTGAAATATAATCTACCTTGACAACTTTCCCTGGGCTTTGTTGGGTGTGGTGCCCACACATGTCAATTATTTCAGCAGCTTGAGAATGTTTTTGGAATCATATACATCTTCAGGACTTTTGTTAATCATGATTGTCACTTTGATGAGATTTATAATCACCATGAAAATAAATCTCTTGGCATGCATATGTGAGATTTTCTAGATTGTGCTAACTGAGGTGGAAAGGCCCACCCTAAACTATTCAGTCTGCTTCCTGAGTGTGTATGGATTATAACCAGACATCTGTTCCCAACTCCACACTCGTGCTACCATGATGGGTTGTTTCTCCCAGAATTGTAAGCTACAATAAACCCTTCCTTCTTGTTCCACAGACAACTACTACAACTCTCATCTACTCTCATCATATGAGATTGTTATATCTCATATAACAGCCATTAATGAGAAGTGTTCTGGACTCTTCAAATCTTCATATATCCATTGACTCACATCTGCTGCAACTGTTATGAAGAGGGCATTTTTTAAATCCCTACTCAATCTTCCATCATCTTACTGAATGTTTTCTCTTTGTTTCATCTGTCAGCAGAGAGGATCGAATAGATTCTCCAGGTGTGGATTTCTGTCTTTCTCCTTTTATTTTTGTCCATTTGTGCTTACTGTACTTGGTAATCCTGTTGTTATGTATGAGTATAACTGACATTCTTTTCTCTTCTTCATGAGTTAATCTCTTACCCTTTATAGTGAACTGATAAACCCTTGTTTTACTCTAGTCTCAGATTATTATAGCTGCATTTGCTTCCTAAATCTGTTTACATTTTGTAGCTTTTCCATCATTTTTAACAGTTTGTCTTATTTTACAAAACTGAACTTTCATTTTTATCCACTGTTACAGACTCTGCTTTTGATTCAAATATCATTATTGGAAGGCCTGGGTGGAAGCTGAAATATGCCTGTTAATACATTTTCTCTTTTCTCATTTCTTTTTTAACCAGGGGTATTTAGTCCGCTGTGGTAGTGTGAATGAGGATGGGTACTATTGGCATTTAAATACATTGGACCCCATTTAGTAGAACTGTTAGAAAGAAATAGGAGGCATGGCCTTGTTGAAGAAAGTGTGTCATTTGGGGCTAACTTTGAAATTTCAAAAGACTACACTATTTCTACTTACAGCCCTCTCTCTCTCTCTCTCTCTCTCTCTCTCTCTCTGTGTGTGTGTGTGTGTGTGTGTGTGTGTGTGTCTGTCTGTCTGTCTGTCTGTCTGTCTCCTGTTTGTGGATGGAGAGGTGAACTCTCATCTACTAATCCAGTGCCATGACTGCCTGCCTTGTGCCACACTCCCTGCCACAATGGTCATGTGCTCCAACCCTCTGGAACCAGGAGCCCCAAATTAAATGCTTTCTTTATAATTTGTCTTGGTCATGGTATTTTGTTATAGCAATTGAAAAGTTCTAAGGCATGTGCCATCCCCTATTTCCCATTGGCCTTTTAGTGCTACATTTTCATAGTCTTCTTCAGTGGTTACTGAAGACAACACAATACATTTCTTCAAGAGTTCCTCCTTGCCAGGCAGTAGTGGCACACGCTTTTAATCCCAACTCTTGGGAGGCAGAAGCAGGCAGATTTCTGAGTTCGAGGCCAGCTTGGTCTACAGAGTGAGTTCCAGGACAGCCAAGGCTATACAGAGAAACCCTGTCTTGAAAAAAAAAAAACCAATAAATAAATAAATAAATAAATAAATAGTTCCTCCTTTTCTAGTTTTTAATTATGTATGTGTGTGTTACATACTTGTGTGCACATGTGTATCTTTCTCTGTCATCCTACCTGATTGCTTAAGACAGAGTCTCTCACTGAGCATAAGGCTCACTGTTCCAACCAAAAAGGATGACCAGAAAGGGTAGTCTACCTACTATTCCTGTCCTAGCACTGGATTTACAGGCACCGAATGCCATGAGCAACTTGTGTGTGTATATTTTGGTTATTTTGGTTCCAAACTCAGATACTCATGCTGGCAAACCAAGCGCTTTATCCATTGATCTCCTAGGTTCTTTGTTTCCCTTTTGATTAATAGTTCAGCCTTTTACATTTATTGTAAAGACTATGAAATATGATTTTATTTATTATCCTCATGTTTTGTGGCATAAGTTTTATTTCTGTGTATTCCATAAATGCAAATTTATTGCTTTATTATTTTAAACAGTTTATTGTTCTTAGAGAATTGGGGAGAAAAAGTATTTTATTCATCAAAATGATTGCATATAAGCTATCTTGCAGAAAATAGTTACCATTTATGAGAAGGCAAATCTCTTCAACTCATTCCAAAGCATGTTGGCAGCCAAAACTTCTCTGCTAGTGATTCATCCAGCAGAGAGGTATTGAACTTTTTATTTTTCAAAGGTCTACATCATAATGTCTGTCACAAGTATTCAATAACAGCAGAGAAAACTGGAAGACTTTATTATCAGTTTCAGTGAGATTGCCTTTAGAATCTCAGCAAATGGATTTTGGCTACTGACCATATGTGTGTGTGTGTGTGTGTGTGTGTGTGTGTGTGTGTGTATGTATATATATATATATATATATATATATATATATTCTATACAATTTTATACTTTATGTGTTGTTAAAATTCATTTTATAAATATTGACAGATACTTTTCTATGAAGTTTAAGTATCTATGAGGACACAATATACATTTTGTCCCTATTTTATTAATAAGAATGATTATTTCAGTAATTTTCATAATCTGAAATTGCTTTTTAATATACACATACTTAAATTGATATATTACTAGAGATATTTCTTCTGTCTTAAGGAGTAAAATGATCTACTTTTTTCTTTTTTACTTGTTGATCTTTCATAGTTACATTAATTTTGATGACTATAATGGTTTTTACTGGTAGACAAAAATTATTTGGCCAAATATGCCCATGCCTTATTTCCCAGGATCGATGGATGTAAATTTATTTAGCTTATAGCACAATGGAGTTTGTGGCTTTGTTCAGATTTTGAGATGGAGAGATCATCCTGGTGAGTCTAACAGCCTTGGAAGAATGGAAGAGGTAAGAATGACAGCATCTAAGATTCTACATTGCTAACTTCAAACACAGAGAATGTTGTCCTGAGGCCAGGAATGCACAAGCTCCATATACTTGAAAAAGACAAAACTGAGGATGTTCATCTAGAATCTTTAGAAGGAACACAGCCACAAACCTGAGATGTAGTCCTGGGAAGCCTAATCCAGAGCTTTGACTTGTAAACTGGAAACTACTAAGTTCCTGTTGAGTTAGTTGGATTGTTGTGATGTGTTACAGGAGCAGCTGGACACTGATATGTGTTCCCTACCGTCTTCAGCATTGGCTCACACTCATTATACCTTGGCACACATAACATAATGCCATCTCCCCAAACACAGTTCACATGGGCACAGTAATTTTTATTGGCCCAATCATAGCTACCAATTACAAGATACAAAGGTTTCTTTTAAATAGTTTCTTCTTAAAAAGAAGGATCCTGGGGATGGGAGGGGGGAAGGCATGTGTTTGTGTGTATATTGGAAGGTGCCAAGATCAATTAATAGCAAGTATAATTTTGCTTCTTAAAGAGCATTTATAATAAATATAATTTCGAATAGTCAAAAGATACCTGTCATTGTGAAGCTTGCTCATTTTTCTAAGAATTAGAATATAATTGACATGATGAGACAGTTGTGTGATCCCAACCGCTCTTCAGACAGGTTAAAGTTCCAGCAGCAGCCTTCTTCCTGCTTATACAACACACCCACGCCAACACCTCCGTATCAAACACCTAACTTTCTTGTGTATCACCTTGAAGCTCTCCCCGCCCTGAAAATAGGTAAAAGGCAGCCCACTGACATTTCTGCATTGTTCCTCTTCAGGCTTATACTAAACCTTTACTTTTGTTTGCAGGTGTTATTAACATGTTCACTCTCTCAGCCTTATGGATAAAAACAAATTTGTAGAAAGGGGTTTTCTGATCTTTGGTTTCAAAAGACAGTAAGGGTGGTAAAGCACCCTTACTGCACTGGGTACAATACAGCTTTATATATATGTTAGGTATTTTTACTTCCTTGTATCAAGAAGCAGGCAATGGTTTACCAAGAATGCAGACTAACTGGTTCGATTAGTTTTTATGTACTCTATAAAATTTAATGAAAAAGAACTGTACGCAAATGTTTGTTTTTAATTTTGGTTTTTGTAAAGTCCACATGTCAGATACTCTGGTTAAAAATTGAGAACACAATTTTAAATAATGATTCTTTGATTTGGAAAAGTAAAAGGGAAATGATGGTCTCAAAGGGTTGTGATAACACAAACCCTACTCTAACTAAGCAAGTATTTTTATTACCCAGCTGTTTCATTTGGCTCATATAGATTTTTGTATTAGCTTAGTCTTGGAACTTAAAATTTCTCACACTTTATCCCAAGATTGTTCTATAAGGTTATATTACAGTGATTTTTCCATTTTCATGTAAATTTGAGAACCTAGTATACAAAGAAAGAAAATACCTTTTACCCTGATTTTTGCTGCCTCTAGTGTCTTGATAAATCCCTACCCTGTGACATCTATATGTATAGAGGGTCTATTATGTCCATTTTCCTGAGATACTAGTCATATAAAAAGCAAAGTCACTATCACTGTCCAGCTTGAACCATTTAGGAAAAAAAGTTAGAGATCACTGAATTTTTTAAAGACCTCCGTTTGTTTCATTTCCTGTCATTATTGAAACATGATCATGCTCTGTAAATAAGGCTGGCTGCCCTCCAATGGTGCCACCCTCCTGCCTTTGCCTTCTGTGTGAACATAATCAATTATTCGTGTTTTAATTTATTTATGTATTCATTTATTTTTTATTTTGTTTGAGTGGTAGTAATGGGGATATGTTCACATGAGTGTAGTGACTATAGAGGTCAGCAGAGGGCTCTAGATCCCCTGCAGGTAGAAATAGTCTCTGTGAGCTGCACAATTTGATCTAGGGGACCTGAAAAAGCAATATGGGTTCTGTGATGGTTATTTTTAGGTGTTAACTTGACCTCATCTGGAGTTAACTAAAATCCAAATGGCTAGGCACATCTATGTAGAATGTTTTTTCTTAATTAAATCATTTAAAGTAAGAAGACCCAATTCTAATCCAGGTCTTGGAGGGAAGATAAATCTTTAATGCAGATATTCTGAGATACTTTTCATCTTGTGCTGGCAGCTTATATTAAAGGACACGGAAGAAGGAGGCTTGTTCTCTTTTTGCCTGCTTATTCTTGCTCTTGCTAGCAAGTCCTTCAGTGGCATTAGAGGCTACATCTTAGAAACTCCAATGAATACTGAAGATCGAAGATCAGCTGAAACATCCAGCTTGGAGAACTGAAGAATTACTGGACTCTTGGAACTTTCATTGATAAGTGGCTATTCTTGGACTAGCTAGACTGTTGTGAACTAGTATGGCCTGGAAGTGATTCTAATAAATCCTGTGTGTGTGTGTGTGTGTGTGTGTGTGTGTGTGTGTGTGTGTGCATTCATTCTATACGGTTTTTTTTTAACCTCAACAGAATCCTGACTAATAGAAGTTCTTAGCTGATGAATAGACACTACAGCTGCAAATTTAATTTTTAAGTGATGTTTTTATTGACTCACTGCGTATCATAGTGTCTTTGAACTCTTAATCCTCCTGCCATGGCCTCACTAGTCTTGGGATTACAGGCATACAGTACCTGGTCAATTCTTAAATAACTTTTAGGGAGACTTACAAATTTTAACACATTCAAAACAATGATTTTCCCCACTAAAAGACAATAATTAAATCGGACTCATTTTAGGGAAGGAAAAAATCCTATCCACTTTTGGCCAAAGTTTTGCTAGTTTTAATTACAAAAAAAAAAAAAACCTCAATCCTACACAATCTGGAACAGATGTTCACGCTCCTTTCACATGGCCAGAACCCAGATAAGTTGAATTTTAAGCATACTTAGTGAGTTTCACATATAGTTGACACCCTGTAGGAATCATCAGCATTAACTGGGAAGTATTCATCTCTCAAACCAAAAGCTCGGTCTTTTTACAGTACACAGAGTTACCCATTATTTGATGATGCATGTAGGCAGCCATCATAGTTAAATAGCATGTTTTCCTTTTATTTGCCACTTGATCTTGAAACAGCAATAAAAAATGTAATGCCTTATAAAATCCAAATGACAACCTTCAAATCCTTTGGTCCTCAGAAGTAATACCTGAGTAGTCACCTTGGCCTTCTATCCACAGCTCATTCTAATCATACTAAAAGTATCAGCTGGTGCATGTGACATATACTCACTGAGGAGATTGTAATGTGGAATTATTTCATATTAGGTTTGGCATTTCCATTTTAATCTTTACTATGAGTTCATATCTGTTTTGTAAATATTTAGATTAGAAGCTTAGTATGGCAAAAAGAAAAGAAGACAAAAGAATAGAAAAGAAAAGGAAAAGAAAGGAAAAGAAAAGCATTGAATACCATTGACTTTACCAGCTTGGCTGCTGTTGAAGTAATTTGGAGCCTGATACAAATACCAAAACCATTGCTAGAAGAGAATATTCAAGTATTTGAATAGCAACTGATGGTAATCAATGAAGAATTATCAAAGATACTCCACGGAAAATAATTCCATCTACTTATTTTATTAAGATCATTATTAGTAAGAACATCCACACAGCCTCTTCTTAGAATACAGTATCCTTGATTTTTCTGAGATATCTCAAGTTTAACATGTGCCAAGAAAAATGACTGGCTCAATTTTATTTTATTTTTCATACATTCGCCTTCAAATTTACCTTACTAGCAATTCAGATGTCTGACACAGTCATGCTCCTATGGTCTCGTTCTGTTCCTTCACATGATTTGACATCAACTGCTTTTTATTTATCGTGATTATACATCACCTCTATGTCCTCATTATGGTTTTTTCCCCTCTTTCCCTCATTCTCTCCTTCACTCCCTTCTTCTCTCCCTCCCTCTATCTCCCTTCTCTCTTTCTCTCTGTACAAAAATCCAGTTACTCCTGTTCTCTTACTGATCCAACAGCCTGCTGATCTGATACCTTCAGCTCCTGTCTAACTCAAATTCACACACCCTATTTAAAGTATCTAAAAGACACATCATTGGTGTTAGTTCTCTGTTTTGTTTGTCTCATTTTGGTTTGCTTCAATAATTTATATAGTTTTTACTCTCTTTACATCCCAATCACAACCTCCCTCTCGCCTCTCCTCACAGTCCCTCCCTTACAAATCTCTCCCCAAACTGACCCCCCTTTCTCCTCAGAGAAAGGGAAGCCTCCCTTGGGTACCCATTACTTGTTTTTATCTGTTTCCAAGCCCTATGTGGATTTCTCATTACACTTGAAACAGAACCCAAACTTTGCTAAGACTGGTCTGTAATTCCTGGTTTGATCTGATCATCCACTTCCCCCTTCCTTCACACTGCTGCTGAGTTAATTTCACAGAAGCCAGGGACGAGACAATGCTCCTCCCAGGGCTTTAACAAATATTCCTCTCCCATGGCACTTACTCCCATGTGAAGAAGGTAAGGAAAGGGGAAATGATGTAATTATATCATAATCTCAAGAGACAAAAAATATTTTAAAAAATATACAACTTACAAACTATTGCTTCAAAATTAATTTTCCCTTATGACTTGCTTTACCTTGGAAAGATTTTTGTGGCCCCAGGTATATAAGAATATAGCATAAGTATATAGATCAAACATTTACTGATAACAAGGCCTAATGAAAATTTAAAACAATTCTTTGCTATATATAATTTACCATTTATTAAAGATTAAACAAAATTTACATATTTTTAAAAGTTTCGCCCTTTTAATTTTTTTTTTATAGAAGATGTCAAATTCACTCTGCAGTTGAGGATGACCTTAAACTTCTGACCCTCTTGTTCCTACTTCTTGAGTGCTGGAATTATAAGCATGCACACCATTCTTAACACATATGGTTCTGGGTTTCAACACCAGGGAACCATGTTCCAAGCCCCTTTTCCATTTTTTTGCATCACTTACATACCATCTTTTCAGGGACTTCTGACAAGATTACTGTACCTAAATAGTTGAGTTTCATTTTGGCCTTTATTACCACTTAGCATAATCTGCCTTTGTACTATTTTGGTTTGTTCTGCCCTAGGAGCATAAGATCCATGAGACCAGAGGATAGTATGTGTCCTGCATATATGTCTGTTTTCAGTCCTTAAAGCCACGTCTGCAACAAAATGGTTATTAAATGAGTGCATGCTGAGAAGAAGCATTTATAATTTGAAAGAAAATTAAGCAGGCTATGCCTTGCATCATTTAGCCCCTCATTAGATATGGAAACTATTAACAGTGCCATTGAATAGAGGAAAAAACTGGCAGGGAGTACCTGTGATCATATCACGAAAAGATGTTGGTTTCAGAACTGAACCATATCTGTCTGCTCCAGAATCCAGCTTCCTAGAAGCCCTGAGGGTGCAGGAGCACTAACTCTGCAGAGCAGGGAGAAACAAACGTGGCCCTCAAAGAGCTCTCTTGCCTGCCTGAGTAGGAATTATACAATTGTGATTTTTCTAATTTTACCATTTCTTCAATACAATTGAACTAGTCTTCTCCTACTATAGTTTTGTGTGTATACATCCAATACTTGTTATTGAGGGAAATTGGAATTAGTCAATAATGTAGATTATATAACAGGAATTTTGAAAACTTAATGAAATGTTTTGAGAGTAACAGAAAGGGAAAAATGAATACTTCTTAGTTTTGTTTCTTTCCTCTTGTATATCAAGAAGGTTATATTATATAACCTTCTTCCCTAGGTTATAGGATTTATTTATACTGAGAAAGATAGGTATATTCTGACACAGATATTGCACTGAAATGTAACACATTTTCATGGCTAGGAGTACAGCTCACTTGGTAGAATACTTGCCTAGCATACACAAGGGCCTGGGTTTGATCCCCAGCAAGCAACACATGAACTGGTTGTAGTCATGCAAGCCTGGCAGTGAAGTCAAGAGGATCAAAAACTAAAGATAACCCTCCACTACAGAGCAAATTTAAGGCAGCCTGGGCTAATGAGACCTTATCTCAGCAGATAGAATAGCTATGCATAGCATAGCATAGCATAGCATAGCATAGCATAGCATAGATGATAGATAGATATGTAAAGGTATACTATATTTATATTTAAGTTATAAGATTGAGAGAATTAAAGTATTTTACAAATTACCAGTAGGCTTACCATAAGCAAAACTTTCCTAAAATACAAAACATGATATTCTTAATCATAAACTCATCTATACAACCTACCTTCTTCTTCCATATGCTCTTGGATATAGATGGTATAAAACAGGAAAATTAATAACTGATAATGTTATCATCACAGAGGAGAAGAAGATGAATATTTTACATGCTAATCACGTTCTTATTCCAAGAAAATCAAATTATATAACAGCAGTGAGTATACACTGGAGTATGACAGACATGGATAAGCCATTGGGCCTTGAACAATGTGAACCAGAAGGAGCCAGTATAAATCAGATTATCCATGACAGAGAACATGAATATAAAGATAGGAAAAAGGCTCAAGCTTTAGAGAGTGCATATAACAATCTCTTCTAACTTCACACTTGCTTAAAATTCATGTCTGCAGATAGGGTGAGACTTTAGATTTGGTTTTTGAATACTTAAGCATTTGAACAAACCATTGATTTTCCTAGTCAGTTCCCACATAGGAAGAAGACTCATGAAGAGAATCATAGAGTATTACCAAACCTTTTTCATGAGAACCCAATGGTATATATTCTAAACAAGAATCTATGTATGGAAAAATCTTCAACTTACACTGAAATATAATATAATCATGACACATGAGAGTTAAAAGCTAGCAAACAATGAAAAGAGAACATGGGAAATTATATAAAGATGTGGTACCTCTTTTTTCTCCAAAATCTACAAGTGTAGATGTCACTTATTAGAGAAAGCTATTGCAAAGAAAAACAAGAACAACATAAGATATTCAAAACAAGTCAAAACAAAACAGCTGATGTTTTCCTAAATGAAAGGTCTTCTCATCATAGCTCACTGAGTAGGTTTGAACCTTTAAGGCTACAGAAAACCTAAGGAAGCCTTGCCACATTTGGGTTCCAGCCCTTTAGTTCCACAAATAATTTTGGTTTACAGCCAAAATTTTTTTGCTCTTCTTTCTTCTCATATTTCCTCTGTGGCAATATAGCCAACCAACACCCAAAACTTTAGCAACCTTCCTCTGTTTGTATATTTCTTTTAATTTGCAAATTAGTATCCAGTACTCATTAATAAGTATGGATTGGAAAGACAACTCTATGTCTCTAATCACTATATGCATCACCTCTGTTGTGTGAACAGGTTTCTCAGTGTCACTCATTGAAACCTCACCTCAAGTGTGATAGTATTAGGAGGCCTTTGGGAAGTGAATGGCCCATGAAGACAATGCCCTTGTGAATGGGAAATGCCTTATAATAGAAGCTTCAAAGAGCTTGTTGAGTCTTTTGCCATCTAAGTGACAATAAAGCATAAGGAACCTCATCAGACACTGGATGCTGGAGACTTGATCTTAAGTTCACAGAGTCTGAAAAAATTAAATTCCTATTCTTCATAAATTATCCAGTCTTGGGTATTTTTTCTAGCAATATGAGAGCACTATCCTTACAAAATTTCCTTTTCTCAAACCTCTGATGTCTCATCTTTCCTTCACATCAGAAGACTTGAAGTGACACCCACCTCTCAAATTCAGGGGAAAAAAGAAAAGGATAAACCATTACATGAATTATTCTCAATATTTAAAACTGCATAAAAATCTGATTCTAATTCAATATGTTGTACTTTTCGTCATTTTGAAAATCTTTCTTACTTAGCTCCTCAGACACACATGGACACATACATACAAATGGACTCAACAAAAACAAAAACAGTCTTTCCCTCTTCACAGGCAAATCCATAATTTATCACATTTGCTCCTTCCCAATTTCTTACTTTTCACACCCAATTACCATCCTGCCCCAGCCATTCTACTAACACTGTGATTGCCAAGTCACTAAACCCTAACTATCAATAAATAGTGGAGTTTCTAAAGCAAACCATACCAAAACATATTGTCAGCCCTCTCATTCTCATAGCCTCATCCAACTGGGGAATTCTTTATTCTTGAAATATGCTTTTGTGTTGGAATTCTTGGCACTTTTGAATTTTCTTGCTTTTGATTTTTCTCTTGGATCTATTTCTCTACCCAAACAAGAATCAGAGCTCTCCAAATTGTAATTGATCATCAGAATTCCTTGGGGCTCAGTCCAGTATTCATACCAACTCCCTTTCTAAGCAACCCCTTCTCACACTGTCTTTGTTACTTCTGTGTCTGTCTGTCTGTCTATCTATCTATATCTATCTATCTATCTATCTATCTATCTATCTATCTATCTATCTATAACTTATTTATTTGTGTATGTCATGGCATAGAGTGAGACTTTCTCTCTCACTGTCTCCATTTTGTATGTATTTGTATCTATGTGTGCCTGAGTCTATGTCCTATAAATCCAATGGCATGGCTATTTGAACTTTCAAACAAAACCCATGGAAGTCAGCAGTGTTTTCTTTGTAGAGATGGTATGCAGCCATAGGCTGTTGCAGCTGTTGGACCCACATGGTAGAAATGAAGAACTGAAATGCCTAAATTATTCTCTGTTCCCAACCTGTATGACATGGTATATACAAATAAATGATAGATGGATAGATAGATAGATAGATAGATAGATAGATAGACCATAGATAGGTAGATATAAATAGATATACAGATAGATACATAAATATATACAGATAGATAAGTAAATAACATTTTAGAACAAGAATATTTGCTGCTCTTGTTTTTTCTCATATGCCTCTAGAAGAATGTTTATGCCCTCTAAATCTGTATCTACCTTCCATGTCCTCACAAAGAGAGACATGAGAGCACAAGCACCCAGTTCATTTAGTTGTACCTCTAAACTTTCTCTTGATTCAGTCTTCCTTTCCACTCTATAGCACTGCCCTACTTTGTGTCTTCATCATCTTCCTTGGGTAACAATACAATGAAGATACAAAATTCTCCCAAATACTCCATTGCATCCTAATGGTGCCTCTTTGAGTCACCAATGATTTTCTCTCCTGTAGTCATGGCATTTTAATAATTTCCTATCTCTTTTCTTTAGGACAGTAGTTATCAACTTTCCTAATGCCCTGAGCCTCTTAATACAGTTCTCATGTTGTGGTGACCCCAAATAAAAATTATTTTCATTGTTACAGCATTAGGGCAACTTTACCTTTGCCACTGTTATGAATCTTAGTGCACATATCTGATATGCAGGTGTCCTTAGGAGGCTCCAATGAAAGGATAGTATGACCCCTATTGGGGCCATGACCCACAAGTTGAGAATCACTGTTTTGGGACAAAATCCAAACAATATTTACAACCTTCAGTGGATTGGCCCAGAGTTATATCTAGCCCCTCCCATGCAGTTGTCTTCTCAACCCTGTGCTTCCTTGAAATCCTTCAACACATTCTGCTGTACTTCATGAGGAACCTATGTTTAAAGGCCTTTCCTTTTCCTGTGCCTGAGGTTAGTGAGTCCTTCTATGATGAAGCTGCCCTTGCTCTTCCTATCCCCTGGAATCAAGGTTCACATACCTTGATATCCTAATCCCCTACATTGTCCTTACACATCGTAAAAATTCAAAATTATTTGTTCATTGGCTTTTCAAAGTAACTCATGATCTACACTTTCGACTATGTATTGCTGAAAACTGGTATGAATTGGGAGAAGTAGGAAAAGATGATATAGGGAAAGAGTATTCACACCAGTCAGCCTCATTCTAAGAAACCACTGAGGTGAAAATTGCAAACTCCTTACTACTACTTGTTGACAGAGGCCTGGCAAGTTTGCTATGCAGTTAAATGTTGTCCAAATTCTCAGTTTCTCCTCTGCTGGAGATGTGGTAGCTAGGCAACTTTATTAACATTTGGAGTCTAACCCATACATATCTCGTGGCAAGATAAAGTGCTAGAACTGGATGGTTTCCATTGAGAGACACCCACCTCAGGGGCAGGAAGATGAATCTATTGTGTGTGGGAAAAAAAACCCTCTAACAACCATTGTACACTGAACTTGCATGACTATAACGTTTTACCAATATCATTCTGTAGTTCTGTAGCTAGAGAAAGTATCTGTCTTGATAGCTGAACCACTTAGATTTTCTACATTAAGATGAAGTTAGGTATGAAGGTTATCGTGCTGAATATATGAAGTGTATTTGGAAAGTTGACTGCACATTTCAACAGGGGAAATGAAGCAAAACCAACAGCCGTTATGAAAGGACTTTTCAAAGCATTGAATTCCTGCTGTTCAATTAGTCCAGTAAACAACTCTAAAATGAAGTCATAAATCAAAGGTGTGCTCATATACACCGCTTGAACTGAGAGGCCCATGCAAACAGCTCTGCAGACAGCGAGGTTATATTAGAAGCAACCATGGAAACAAGACTGTTCCAACAATCTCTTATTTATCTTCTTTATCTCACTTATTCAAATTAGCTAGAGATAGAACACACTCATTAAATAATTCACTAAGCAGCCCTAAAATTATGATTGTATTATCATAAGTCTTAGACATTGGTGCCTGCTGAAAACTACCCTTCAGTACTCTTTGGTATAAAGTGACTGAGTGCTTTATTATTTGCAGCCTATAAATATGCATATATAACCACAGAGAATACTTGTTAACTCTAACCATTTCCTCGTTCAAACAGACTCGTGCATAACTAAAACTTCCTAGTTGAGAAAGATGAGTTGATATATTGAAATTGGATGGCTAAACACAATTCCTTGTAGTTGTTTATTAAACAGTCTAGCTAATCATCTATTTTACTGATTCTCCATTTTGTTCCTTTATGAAATTATGAGACCATTCTAACTTTCTCCAATGCTGAGTAACCCAGAAAATTGTATTTCTGACAAGGTTGAATGCATTTTTTTATATCCCAAATTATCCAAAATTGAAACAAAAGTATCTCATGGCACTATATGATTATCTTTATTTTCCAGTGGATAGATTTTCAGCCTATGCTTCCCTCAGTAAACATACAATTATAAAAAGTAATAACTATATATTTTATATGTTATATAGTGATAATCTCTAAAAACTGAAATAAAATATCCATGCTCAGTATTTTCAATATCTTTTTTGACTTATCTGTGCAAAATAAAACTCAAAGCTTCTACTCTGGCCTATATATAGGTCAGCTAGCTGTAAAATAAACAAATTCTGCTAGATAGGTTGAGCAAACTGTAGTGGTGAATTCCCAAACAGGCATTGATGAACATCTCTCACTTACCTGGCAGAATGATAAGACCCAAGAGAAACTTTATGCCAAGTAATTGAAAAACTGAGGTTGCTCCATGGTGCAATACATAGTACATTTAGATATAGAACAAGAAACTGACTTACATTCTGGGCTTTGAGAAATTCTTAAGAAGTTCAACCCTGGACCAGTTATGAACCATCATGCTTGGAAAGGAGGAAAATGCCTGAATGGGATTTGTGACTGTCATGTACAAGATACCTCAGATAGCACATTCAAGGATAGATGAGGTGTTCTGCCGTGCAGCAGCTGGAGCGTATGAAAAAGGAAGTATTCACAAGAGTGGAGTACAGTCCCTGGATTCATGATAGAGCCCTCCCATAAGACCTTGGGCAAGTTATCAAAACTGGATAAGGTTTTAAAAATTCTTCACTAATAGCTGTTTTGTGGGATTGTAATAAGGACTAGCTAGTCAAGTGGGAAAGTGTTTTCAATTCTAAAGGATCTTTCTGATCCAGCACATGATGGTTATTCGTTTCCATATAATTATCCTTGCTATAGTGTTAGTGAGTTTGTGACCTTGAATGATTCATTCTAACATCATACCTAACCATTTGAAGATGGGTACAGTAAACAGAGAGAACATCTGAAAACTGACAAAATAGTAAGGTAAATTTTACAACATTGGGATACACTTGTAGCCAACCCTTGAAATCTTATATATGATGAGCAACATGTTAAAGTAGCAAAATTATAGATGCCTGTAGAAGCTGATTTATGCTTTTTGGCTTGTTTTTCTTCATATAGGGTATGTCCTGAAATGCTACATAAAACTGACTCATGTTTCGCTATAGTGCAAGAACTCCACTCTTGATTTTAAAAAAGATGCTGTAGTAAATGCAGTACATAGCTGTAGAATAAAGAAACCCCGCAGTGTTTAAAGAATCTATAAATTTGAAATTTCATGTGACTGGTGTTCTTAAAATATTAATTTAACTTAACTAGGTTTTTTTTCCAAATTTGTTTCACCTAGGAGCATATTCATAAACATGAAATATCTATATCAGGCCAAGAGATTTGATAAATGAATTATTAACACACTATTGCTTAAATATGTTCATTGTCTTGAGTAGAAAAATATTCTATCCATACTCATATCACCCAGTACAGCAACATTCCTTTTTGCAGCTAGAGTAACGATCACACATTCATTTGGTCCTAGCCATTATAAAGCATTAAAACCAAAACATCTACTTTTGTGTTATAGATTCTGCTTTATAATTACCCCTCCTGCCATAGCGAATTAATTACTAAGATGAATACACTTCCCATTAAAAACCTACCTACTGGCTTTAACTAGGTTTTTCTGTGTGTTTTTGTTTTGTTTTATTTTTAATTTTTTGTTTATTTTTGTTGGTAGTGTTTAATTTTGTGACAGAATCTCTCTATGCAATCCTGGATGCCTGGAATTCACAGAAATCCTCCTGTTTCTACCTCCTGAGTCCTGGGAATAAATGTGTGTGTGTGTGTGTGTGTGTGTGTGTGTGTGTGTGTGTGTGTGT
>JADRCD010225380.1:0-28293 GCA_019843815.1 Montemys delectorum | reverse complement strand
TGTGTGTGTGTGTGTGTGTGTGTGTGTGTGTGTGTGTGTGTGTGTGTGTACGCGCATGTATGTGTGTGTCCCTATGCCTGGCAGTGTCTGTTACTTTTGATGCTGAATCTGACTGCGTTACAATGGTCACTAGTTTCACTTGGGCATCCTCCTACTTCCAAACTTCTCTGTTCTCCTTATTTTCAATTTCTTCTAATTAAATTCTGAGTGGAGTCAGACAAGGATAATATTCACTCCTGAACCTGAATCAGCTCAAACCTCAGAATCTTCCATTTAGACAGACTCTGCCACCTCCTGTTTTCCTGGGTTATAATGTCTTTCCTTTAAAAAGTGTTTCCTAAACCAACCTTCTTTCTAGTTGAAAGTAACAGCAAACCAACCATATGTTAGGTGAGTCAAAGGAGACAAAACCACAAGGGACCATGGTCTCTCCAACCAGTCTGTGTCATCATCAGAATATGACTGACCCCTGCTGTCTATTTCTCTGAATAAAAATGCCATGATATTTGATTCTCTGTAGTCTAACTGCTTGAGTTCTTTGTATATATTGGCTACTAGCCCTCTATCAGATGTAAGATTGATAAGATCTTTTCCCAATCTGTTGGTTGCCTTTTTGTTCTATTGACAGTGTCCTCTGCCTTACAGAAGCTTTGCAATTTTATGAGGTCCTATTTGTCGATTCTTGATCTTACAGCATAAGCCATTGGTGTTCTATTAAAAAAATTTTCCCCTGTGCCCATGTGCTTGAGGCTCTTCCCCACTTTCTCCTCTATAAGTTTCAGTGTATCTGGTTTTATGTGGAGGTCCTTGATCCACTTGGACTTGGTACAAGGAGATAAGAATGGGTCAATTTGCATTTTTCTACATGCTGACTGCCAGTTGAACCAGCACCATTTGTTTGAAATGATGTCTTTTTTCCACTGGATGGTTTTGGCTCCTTTGTCAAATATCAAGTGACCATGTGTGTGTGGGTTCATTTCTGGGTCTTCAATTCTATTCCATTGATCCACCTGCCTGTTTTTATACCAATACCATGTAGCTTTTATCACTATTTCTCTGTAATACAGCTTGAGGTCAGGGATGGTGATTGCCCCAGAAGTTCTTTTATTGTTGAGAATAGGCTTCAATATCCTAGGGTTTTTTTTTTATTCCAAATGAATTTGCAAATTGCTCTTTCTAACACTATGAAGAATTGATTTGGAATTTTGATGGGAATTGAATTGAATCTGTAGATTGCTTTAAGCAAGATGGCCATTTTTACTAGTCATCAGGGAAATGCAAATGAAAACAACCCTAAGATTCCACCTCATACCAGTCAGAAAGGCTAAAATCAAAAACTCAGGTAACAGCAGATGCTGGGGAGGATGTGGAGAAAGAGAAACACTCCTCCATTGCTGGTGGGATTGCAAGCTGGTACAACCACTCTGGAAATCAGTTTGGTGGTTCCTCAGAAAATTAGACATAGTAGTACCTGAAGACCCAGCTATACCACACCTGGGCATATACCCAGAAGATGCTCCAACACATCATAAGGACACATGCTCCACTATGTTCATAGCAGACTTATTTATAATAGCCAGAAGCCGGAAAGAACCCAGATGTCCTTCAACAGAAAAATGGATACAGAAAATGTGGTACATTTACACAATGGAGTACTACTCAGCTATTAAAATCAATGAATTCATGGAATTCTTAGGCAAATGGATAGAACTAGAAAATATCATCCTGAGTGAGGTAACCCAATCACAAAAGAGCACACATAGTATGCACTCACTGACAAGTGTATATCAGCCCAAAAGCTCCAAATAAGCAAGATACAATTCACAGATTACATGAAGCTCAAAAAGAAGGAAGACCAAACTGTGAGAGTTTCAATCCTTCTTAGAAGGAGAACAAAATACTCACAGGAGCAAATATGGAGATAAAGTGTAGAGCAGAGACAAAAGGAAAGGCCATCCAGAGACTGTCCCACCCGAGTATTTATCCTATATACAGTCACCAAACCCAGACACTATTATGCCAAGAAGTATATGCTGAAAGGAGCCTGATATGGCTGTCTCCTTGGAGGCCCTGTTAGAGCCTTACAAATAGAGATGCTTGCAGCTAACTATAGGACTGAGCACGTGGTCCCCAATAGAGGAGTTAGCAAAAGATCTGAAGGAATTGAAGAGGTTTACAACCCCACAGGAAGAACAACAATATCAACCAACCAGACCCCCTCCCCGAGCTCCCAGGGACTAAGCCATCAACAAAGGAGTACACATGACTCTAGCTGCATATGTAGCAGAGGATGGCCTTGTCATGCATCAGTGGGAGAAGAGGTCCTTGGTTCTATGAAGGCTCAATAGATGTCCCAGTGTAGGGAAATTGAGGGCAGGGAGGTAGGAGCTGGTGGGTGGGTAGAGGAACATCCTCATAGGAGAAGGAGGAGGGAGGATGGGATAGAGGTTTCTGGGAGAGGAGGAACCAGGAAAGGGGGTAACATTTGAAATGTAAATAAATAAAATATCCAATAAAAAAAGAAAAAGAGGAAAAAAATACCATGACTAGGATGAATTAAGGACTCCCTTATTATTATCTAACGCCAGGCCATGATGTCACCTTAGATATTTTTGGTCACATTCTTAATGTACTGCATATGGAAAACTGACTATTTTCTAGAAAGAGAAAGTGATGTTCCAGAATCTATTTCTACAAGCAGGAAGTCAGCACTTCCTGACAGACAAGGACATATTTATATACTGGGACAGATATCTAATTGACATCTTACAGTAGATATTTTTATCTTGCTTTTTAACCTGTTAGGTGCCTGGTTTTTATTTGTATCAAAGTTAACTTAATGTCAAAGTGATGGGTGGAAAGAAAAAAAACCTGAAAAAAGTTTTGTGGGAGAATAGAGACTGTGTAAAGACTATTCAGTTTTCAGATATTTCTTCTATAATCATTTATTTCCTCCCCTAAATTCCTCTGAAGTGAGAGGTGGGCAATTCCAGGTAAACAAAAGACTAAATAGGGGATAATAAATCACAACATCAAAATTATACAGCTAATAAGCTAGAGCCAAGTTAGAAATAAATCCCTGTTTATATTCAGGTGGAAAGAGAAGGATGAAGAAACAGGCAGGATTTATGATCATGAATGTGAGGAAGTGGCATGCAGTACCCAGGGCTTGTCTTTACCCTTCTACTGCACAAAAGAGATTTAATGCTCTACAAGAATCAAGTCCAAGAAAATCAGACCACATTACTGGTTTTTTGTTTGTTTTTGTTTTTTTAGTACAAGGATAAATATATAAATGTTCTCCTTTCTTTCCATTTGGTCAGTTTTATATACTATCCTGTTTTAAGACGGAAAATTAAGATTAGGGTGTAGATCTAGAGAGATGAAGCCAAGGAGGCCAGCTATCCAGCTGAGCACAGCACATGCTGACAGCATTCTGAGAGCATCATGTGCTTTGAAGACACTATGGGGATTTGGTGGGAAATCTTTTAGAAATGAACAGCATGATTTTTTTTACATGATTATCCCTGTGATACAATGCCTTTTAAAAAAAAATCCACTGAGGTGTGTCCAGAGAGTAAAGGATTCCTGGACCCTGCTTACTTGTCAAATGCCATTGGATTTTAACAACACTTGCACAGAAATTTTCCCATGCAGAGAAGAAAGATAATACAGTACTTACTTGAACCCACAGAACACTGTTGAAACCCTTCTTCATATTATCTTATATTTAATACCCATCCACTGTAGTAGCCTTGAACTTGGCTTATAGCATAAAAGCTCAGGTCTTTTATTTCAATCTAAGTATATGGACCAACTTTGATATATTGTTCAGTTCAAAACATTAAATCAATTCTCAAGATAATTGTTATGTAAGTGACAACTATGGTAACCACTAGGCATGACAAATCAGCTCTGCACAGCAATTTTGTAAAGAAGCCAACAGCACATACCTGTTTGCACATCACCAGTGAAGGCTTTCATTTCTTCTGTGGGGTCTGGAGCCCACACAATTTTTCTCATGTCCCATGTTAATTTTTCTCATGTCCTACCACACTGGGAAAACATGCTTTTCTTTTTAATTTCTTTACTTATATAATTTTCTATTACCTGAATCATAAATCTGGGATGCATTCACTAAATCAGATACTGGCACTCAAAAGAATTAACCTGATTTGAACACTACAGTGTTAATTTAAGCTTATGCTGATTTACGATAAGCTATAAAAGAATATGATCTAGAAAATAAGATGAAATCAGAAACATTTTCCTAATGTGTCTATATTTCCAACGTCCAGAATTGTATCCAGATCTAAATTATAAATTTGGTTACAAAAAGTATTCTCCGAATAGGAATGAAATGACTCTGTATAAGAAAATATGAAATGGAAATTTCGGGTTTCTTTGGACACTCAGTTATGTCATGTGAAGTTTTTCTGGAGACTGTCTTATGAGAGGATGGTTTGCTGACAATAGACAGGTGGCATTTTTCTGGAAGCTGCTCAGAAAAAGGGAATGTAATGTTTTTCTTGAGTAGATGCGTAAGAGGACACATGATATTTGGAAATGATGTATGTATAACCCAACAGATAGTAGATGATGTTGCGTCATTAGTTTATCTTGGATTCCTTGCTGGTCTTTGTTGGGCTTTGCTAATGCTGGTCTTCATTGACAATACTGTGGCCTTGGTTCACCTGATCATCCTTTGTCATGACTTCTTAGAGAAAAATCACCAAAGAGTTCCTTGGCTTCTTGCCCTTCCCAAGAACATAGAATATTGGCAGAGCCTAGTGGTTTCCTCTGGATCAAACTGCTGTTGTTGATTCATGAATAGTGTTTGTGAGTGGATCAAGCTCCTGCTGCTGATTTGTGTAAACTGCACTGCTGATATCCTGACAACGAAGGTTAGAATTGCCCCCAAAGAAGTATTTCTAAACAGGTCCCCTGTGTTCTATTAACTTTTCCTTTAATTACTTATGGTTGGTGGTGGGCCAAAAAGAAGGTTTAATTATTTAATAACTCTTATTAAACTAGATTTTGAAGAATCTAAGCCTATAAAAATGTCTTGATGTTATTCTTGAACATGGCTAGATTCTATTTTAACCAAAGATTTAAATTATTCTGACCAATATTTATCGACCATTTTTTTATTTTACTTTCCAAGTATTTTTATTACATATTTATGATTATGATTTAGTCAAACAAAATGACACCAACAACCAATATCCCTTTTACTGAAGTCCAAAGCATCTATACAATCGCTCATTAAAATATTACTTGCCCTAAGTAATCTATCTCCAGTGTATAGACCTTCAACAATCTTTGATATTAATTGTTTAATGCAAATGAAATAGTTTTGTCCAGCTATCTTATCAGTATTATTATGCAGATGATCAAATGAGGATTAAGGGAGTTGATTCAAGTGTTCCAGGAAATGTAACTTCTAAATGTTGACACAGGGATATGAACTGATAAAGCAATTTTTCCCTGACTTTTCAAACACTTAGTAATGTTACTATCACTCGTCCTTCATTTATTCTAAGTATGAATGTTGCTTCACCCTCTGTTAATTCTCTGCAATATTTTCAACAGTTCAAGATTACCTTGTCTTATCTACTTTTCTACTCCTGTGACAAAGCATCATGACCAAGGCAGCTTACAGAGGAAGCAGTTCTCTAAGGGACTTACAGCTTCTGAGTGTGAGCCCATGACTATAAAAGGAGGAAGCACAGCAGCAGGCCCAAACAGTTCCATCAACTGTTTAAACTTATAAGCCGACATGGGTCATTCTCATTCAAACCACCGTATGCAGAGATATTCATTTACTATTAAAATACCTATCTTATGAAAAGTTTTGTGTGTCAGACAAGCTCTGGCCTTGTGTGGTTTAAACTTTAGTCTGTGAATGGGCAATTGTTTTTTCATTTCCAAGTTTACCAGAGCTAATGACAGCAAGACAATTCTAGCATCTCCTCTTTCTTTCTGTCCCTATTGCTGTGAGAAAATGCTGTGAGAAACTTAAATAAAGGAAGTTTCAGGAAGTTTATCATAGAACTAAAGGCAAGGTGGACTAGCTCTGTCCATGGAGGAAGACACAAGGCAGCCAACAGTTTATTCAAATTATGCCAGGCAAGAAGCAAATAAAACCCCAAATTTTTCCCTTACAGACCTATTTCTGAACACTAGCTCTTACCTCTAAAACGTTTCACAGACTGCAAAATAGTGTCAGAAAGTAGAAACTAACTGCTCAGAATGTGACCCTTTGGAGGATGATAAAGATTCAATCTGAGTCCGGTATAGTATCCCACACCTTAAATCGTAGATCTGGGGAGGCAGCTCTCAGGAGGATGTCTTTGAGTTTGAGGCCAGCTCGATCTACATAGTGTGTTCTAAAACAACAGAGTCACATAAAGAGACTTGGTCTCAGAAAACAAGCAAACGAAAGATTCAAGCTGTACCAAGTTTGAAGAGGCTCAAGGATAAAAGAGATATTGACTTTTAGGAACAGTTTGGACAGGACCACCTTAAAAAAACTGTACATTTTGCTAAAGTAGGGCTCTGCTGGTCCATAACAACCTCCTGGGGAAGATGTTGACCTCTCTCTATTCCCCTACATTCCATCTTTTCTTAGTGCTCAGCCAATATCACAGTGTGGTAGTGAAAGGGGAAAGGAGTTCTTTATGCTGAACAGATCAGCCTCCCGAATATGGAGGAGAGTTCAGAAAAGACGAAATGGTTTGGAGGAGCAACATATCCAGCTCTGGAAATAGACTTGATCCCAGGGTCTGCTACCTTTGCTTACTATCAATTTTATAGTGGAAATAAACCAATGGCTATATCACTGCTGCTCTACGTTGCATTCCCTGCCCTCAATACAGCACCTACAGCACGGAAAGAACTCTGTAATTACATATTAAATAGCCACTGAAGTAATTATTTGAGCTTGTTGACAGAATAGATTCATGATAAATATTTACCAAATTCACTCATTTTGAATGAACCGGTGAGTATGGACAGCCGACTACTGTGCATAAATTGCACCCTGGTAGAATGCTCAGAAGCAGCCTCTTGTACTTCTGGTCCACTCCAGAAGAATACGTTGAATAACAAACCATCAGCAGCCTCAGTTATCTGCAGTGACTGCCAATCTTGCCTTTCAACAAGGACCACTTTTGGGTGAACCGAATCAAAAGTTCCATTTAGCTTGTATAGTGCTGTTCATTTTGTAAGTGGAGATTCAG
This sequence comes from Montemys delectorum, assembly GCA_019843815.1. Classification (NCBI taxonomy): domain Eukaryota; kingdom Metazoa; phylum Chordata; class Mammalia; order Rodentia; family Muridae; genus Montemys; species Montemys delectorum. The sequence goes on along the minus strand of JADRCD010225380.1, from coordinate 21,052 downwards.
AGTATTCTTTGCCATGTGTCTCATTTCAGGAGTGATAGGTAAGGAAATTGCAAAAGGGCACTGCAGTGAGAGCCTGAACATTGCTGGTGCTTTCAATAATAAAAAGGATATTACTCTGCGTAGTGAGAAAAGATAGCATCTCAGGTTTCATATCTTCCTTTCATCATGTAAGGTTGGTGTCTTAATATTTAAAAGCTCTGCAAGAACTTTTAATGCACAAGGATAATTATTTTAAAAATCAAATGTTCCCAGTGGGACATGGACTGGCATCACACATACTACCTCAAATGACCGAGTCAACAGCATCCATTATAAATTACCGTCAATACTCTATTACTGCATCCAAAGTCACAAGATCCTGATACATCCACCACCTTTATAATTCAAAAGTTGCCCCTCATATTTACAATCAAATTATTTGATGATAGCTCCATAAAAATGTCTATAATGTAAAATTCTTAAAGGCACATATAACAACATTTAATATGCTAAGTACACTTAATAGATTATTGGAATTTTAATTTCTTTATCAGTGTTATTTTTTAGATTTATTTATGTGTATATTTGGACTTCATGTAAGTATGTGCACCACGTGTGTGTCTAGTGCCTGGGGACATCAGAAAAAGGCTTTAGATGGGACTGGAGTTTTGAATGATTGTCAACCACCACTTAGGTGCTGGAAAAATTATCTGAGTCCTCAGGACGAGCCATGAGGGTCTCCACCACAGAGCAATCTTGTTATTTTGTTTTAACTGAACCTGTTCCCTTTGTTTGTTGTCTCCCATGGCCTGCACAAACTGGTCATATTTACAGGTCTCATAAAATCCCTGTGCTCTGGGGAAAAGTCTTAGCTCTAGTCTTTGTAGAAAATGTATTTTACTGCTTTCTTAGCAAAGGTTATCAACAGAACTGTTTTTCCACAAAATCGTTATGGATTTTGATATATTAACTGCCTACCATGCTATGCCTCAGAAACCTTGAGTCCAACAAGCACAGGCAGGACAAGTAGCTTCTAATTAAACCATGCTTGTATGGGGACTGTTGTGTCTCCAGGGCAATGGGGAGGGGGTGGTTAAAGTACAGAATCACTCTGCTAAGCTTGAATCTGGATACTTCTGCTACCAAGAAGCCTAACTTAAGCAAGCTACTTAATCTCTCTCTTGATTTCCCGGTTAGTAAAATGAAAATTGAAAATATCATTTACCTGTAGGTACCTTAACAGGGTAAATGGGCTAATTCTGATATAAAATCTATCTTCCTATTTTTATAACACTAACATTATTTATATTCTGGGCACAGCTGTTGCATTCACAGGGCAAGAAGTTAGAGGGGAAATTGGGGTTTTATCTGTGACATCCTTCGACATTTTATCTGTTTTATTTGTCTAGGTAGGTACCAGCAGGAGACAGAATTCTTACAAGAGCCTGTTTAATGTAGTTCTCTCTAAATATGTGTGTTCAGCATCCATTTACTGAGAAACTTTACGTTAAGTCATACAGAACTGCTAATGGTATAATATGGGTATTTCCATATAACTGGATGCAATATTATACTCCAGGAAAAAAGCTACAGATGTCTAAAGGAACAAGACAAAGTAGAACTTGTCCTCACAAAGGTGGTAGCTCCAGGTAATTCCAGGTAATACTACCCAGACATCTTTAGGGCTGACTGAAAAAACAAAACATCTTAGTCTATGTACTTTACACTTCCACAAACATACTGAGACAAACTTTCTAAAGAATGTCTTAATTAAGAATTTGATAAAACTTGATTCTACTTGCAAGCCTCTAGTGGGATAGCATGAGTATGATTGATGACAGACTTAGGCTTTTGAAAGTATTCCTTGGGGTTAGGCAAATGGATCAGTCAAGAGGGAAACATGATTGGGTATTGGGTGTGGGAAAAGGACTGAAATCCCTGGGAGTCAGCAGAAAGAATGGAAATATGCAACCTTGGGAGAAAGTTGTGGGGACCCTCAAAAATGTACCAGAGACCTGAGAGGTGAGAGACTCTCAGGACTCAGAGGGAGGGACCTTAGATGAAATGCCCTACACTGGGAAGAAGGAACTTGTAGAGTCCACCTCAAGCAGAAAGACAGGGCATCAAGCGAAGGATGGGGTTGCCATCCCACAGTCAAAACTCTGATCCATAATTGTTCCTGTCTGAAAGAACTACAGGGATGGAAATGGAGAGGAGCCTGAGGAAAAGAAGGTCCAGCGACAGGCCCAAAGTGGGATCCAGCTCAAGGGGAGGTCCCAAGACCTGACAGTATTACTGAGGCTATGGAGCACTCACAAAAAGGGACCTATCATGACTGCCCTCCAAAAGACCCAACAAGCAGCTGAAAGAGTCAGAGGCAGATATTTGTACCCAATTAATGGACAGAAGCTGTTGACCCCCCGTCGTTGAATTAGGACAAAGCTGGAAGAAGCTGAAGAGGAGGGCAACCCTGTAGGAAGACCAGCAGTCTCAATTAACCTGGACCCCTAAGATCTCCCAGAGACTGGACCACCAACCAGGCAGCATACAAGAGCTATTATGAGGCCTCCAACACGTATACAGCAGAGGATTTCCAAGTCTGGGTTAAGTCAGAGAAGATGTACCTAATCCTCAAGAGACTGAAGGCCCCAGGGAGCTTAGTGGTCTGGTGGGGTATGAGGGGGGACATCCTCATGGAGACTTGGGGGCTGAGAGGAGGTGTGGGATATGGTATGGGGGTGGACTTGGAGAGGAATAAAATCTGGAGTTTAAAATAATTAATTAATTAATTAATTAATAAAAGCATGTGTTTTACAAACCTGAGGTCCTGAGCTCACATCCCTACCAGACATGTCACAAGTTAGGCAAGGCAGCATACACCTACAATCCCAGCAGTGGGAAGGCAGAAATAAGAGACTCTCTAAGGCTTGCTAGCCCAAAAATCTAACTAATTGGTGAATACCTGGTTCAATGAGGGACCTTGGCTCAAATTAGAGATGAAATTGATAACCCACTATGTTGCCTTTTGGCATACACACACACACACACACACACACACACACACACACACACACACTCACACACACACACACACACACTCACACACACACACACACACTGATAGGCATGAGTATAATAAAAGTGATGAAGAGATAATAGATAAGGCTGGGTGTAGAGGGAGTAGCTCATTATAGCATAATTTATATCACTTAACTACTTCTTTGGAAGTGAGGAATTAACAGGTAGAAGAGGCAAAGCAGTGAAGTTATTTGATCCATATCCATTCTGTCTCAGGAAATGCTACTTGCCATGTGTAGCAACTCAGGACTTGAAGAGCAACTCAGGAACACTGGACATCAGAGTTAATGAGGTCCTATTCCATGAGCTCTAGTTCTTGGGTTCTAGATGTATTTATTTTATCCCCCCCTGCCAAATGCACACACACAGAGAGAGAGAGAGAGAGAGAGAGAGAGAGAGAGAGAGAGAGAGAGAGAGAGAGAGAGAGAGATACAAAACCTTTAAATGCATTTAAATGTAGTATCTCTCAACAATAGGACTTCCGTTTACATGGATGGTTAGTGTGTTTCATTACATGCTGAAATTAACTACTAGGTAACAAGACAAATAGCTCAAGTTAATACCATACACCGTGTGTGCTACAGTGCTGACCTGTCAGGCAGTATCTGCCCACTGGTGTAACACTGACACAACTATTTAGGGAATAAACAGACACTTCAATTTTAATTTAAGGCCTGCACCATGCAAGGGAATACACAACTAATGCTATACAGGGCTAGCTGGGCAGAGGATGGGTCCAAGGGAAGAGTACATGTTAGGGTTTCTAGTGCTGTGATGAAACACCATGACCAAGAAGCAAGTTGGAGAGGAAAGGGTTTATTTGGCTTATACTTCTACATCACAGTTCATTATCAAAGGAAGTCAGGACAGGAACCTAAGCAAGCCAGGAATCTGGAGGCAGGAATTGATGCAGAAGCTATGGAGGGATATTGCTTACTGGCTTCTCCCTCATGGCTTACTTAGCCAACTTTTTTACGGTACCCAAACCACCAGCCCAGGGATGACACCATCCACAATGGGCTGGGCCCTCCACCATTAATTACCAATTGAAAAAATTCCTTAGGGGCTTGCCTGCAGCTTGTTCTTAGTAAGGCATTTTTAATTGACGTTCCTATCTCTCATATGACTTTAGCTTATGTCAAGTTGGACATAAAACTATCCAGTACAATGTAGTATTGTTTCATCTCTAAATGAATATGCTATCAAACCGCCTTCAAATTTTCATTTTTCTACTCATAGACTAGTGTTTCTCTTAGGTGGAGGACCTCCCTTTTGCAGAGGATGACAATAAATGCAGAGACTTGTATTTGGTCAAAGTGCAGAGAACAAGTGGCTGGTGAGTGCTCAGCTTCAAATGGGAATTTCATAATCCTCTCCCAACAAGGCCTGGGTACTCGCAGAAGAATGTGAAAAGAACTTAAGAGCCAAGGGATAGAGAAGAGAAGAGTCTCATTAAATACAGCTACCCAGATATTACATTGCTGTAGAAACTATGAACACACAGCTACTATGGATAGCCCCATAATGGGCTGACCATCTTTCCACCATGGATAAAGGATGTGGCCACAAGGCTCCATCTCTTCCCACAGATCTAATGACTCTTACTGGTTACTGGGGAGGGAGTGTCATTTTCTTTAATGGTGTCACACCTGGAAGACTAGGTGGGAAGAAGGTGTTTAAAGGAAAATCAAGGTGGGTATCAGAGAGCCATAGAAGTGACTATATCACAATGCATTCACATGCAAAAAGAAAAAAATCTTTAAAACATGCTGTTCTGTTTTGCTTTTGTCACTAACACTGCCAGTAAGCAAGATTTAAGAAATCCCTTCAAGCCGGTGAGATGGATCAGCGGGTAAGAGCACCGACTACTCTTCCAAAGGTCCTGAGTTCAAATCGCAGCAACCACATGGTGGCTCACAACCACCCAAAATGAGATTTGACTCCCTCTTTCGGTGTGTCTGAAGACAGCTACAGTGTACTTATTTATAATAATAAATAAATCTTTGGGCCGGAGCCCGCAGGGTTGACTGGAGCGAGCAGAGGTCCTAAAGTCAATTCCCAACAACCAGATGAAGGCTCACAACTATCTACACAGCTACACTGTGTACTCATATATATAAAATAAATAAATAAATCTTTTAAAAAAAAGGAAAAGAAAAGAAATTCCTTCAGTGAGTGGCTGGAATCAGAAACACACAACTACTTCTAATTTTTTCTTCTTATGGACATTTGATCCATAAGGCCCCGTTCTTTCAGACTCAACCTTATAAATCTCCTGGCATCTTCTTTATTATTATCACTAAGCCCACAGACCTTAGAAAGTCTTTAATCCAAGAGCCATTAACTGTACAATGTTAACTATACACCTATCAGTTATGGAGATACATCACAGTGTCTCAGGTAAGTGTCTTAATTTCAGAGTCCACACAATCAGATAATGAGACTGGGGCTTGAAGCAGTGGTTTATTTGCTGGTGTTCTCAAGGAGCAGAATGGGGAGAATTGGAAAAAAATAAAATAAGACAGAGAAGGGAAAGAAATATGAATGTGTTTTCAAGACTGCCCTTGTGGTTTCCAGGCCTGGATTCCCTGCAAAATACACACCGTATCAACGTGGAAAGGAGAAATAATGGGAGGAAGGGTACAAATGTTAGAACAAACAGGTATAGATGGCAGTGATACAGGAATCAATAGAACACAATGTGTTATGAAAATGCCACAGTGAGCTGGACATGGTGCTGCAGAGGCAGGCGCGTCTCTGTGAATCCAAGGATAGCCTGTCTACATAGTGAGTTCTGGGCCTGCCAGAGCCTCGTCATAAAGAGATGCTGTGTCTTGGTTGAAATTTTATTGCTGTGAAGAGACAGTATGACTATGGCAATTCTTATAACAAGATATTTTCAATTTAAAAACATTTCAAGATGTGAGGCAGAAGTATTAACTAAAAGAAATATTGGATTGGCAAAGGGTTGGTTCATTGACTATTAACTCTCATATTTCTGGAGGGCATTTTCTGTAAGCTGACCATAGTCCTCAAGAGAAGACCCTGGCACAGATGCATAAGAAACATCAGCATTAGCTAGAAGGCCTGAGCAGGTAGTGAGGTGCCCCCATGTGACTGCTCTCAGAGGAAGGGAGTGGCAAAGACCAGCTACTATGAGGCTCCCACCATGAAGTCCCTAACAAGCTTTCTGAAGATATATAAACTACCATTTTTGTAATGTTGCTAGAGTTAATTCCTAGTGCAGTTATTTTACTTTCAACCTTAATCTTGAAGTTGTTCTGTCAACAAATGATATGTGGTTTCCTGAGAACAGACTCAGTGGCAATACATTTAACAATTTAAAACACAGGATGTATCACACCTGTAAAGAAAAGCAAAAAAGGAATGAATAAGCCCAAATTAGGACCAACAAATCATAGTAACCAGGGGAAACAAGGCTTATTGGGATGGCAGGGAAACTGTTCACTGAAGATGAGCTCAGAAGTTTTCTGGGCAGAACTCTGTAGCCAAAAAGTGAGGAGTGTGGGTAGAGGCTTTGAAGTCAGCAGAGTTTCAGTTTGGAGAACAATAAGGGGAGAGATTGGAGGTAAAGCACCATAAGAAAAGACCTCCTCTGAATCCAAAAGGAAAGCAAGTAAGTCCTCCTCTACCAGAAACAAATGGGAAGGGTAGGCGTTGGAAGGAGAGGAATCTCATTACTAAGAGAACATAGCAGTGGTTTTATCTAAAACAAAGACCTTGAATGGAATTAAGGGGGTGATGACAGAGTGCACGGCAGTAAAGAGATTCAGCCGTGAGATCCAACAGAAATAACTCAGGAGTTCCTGGGAAGCGATGACATTTTTCCTTTTCAATGTGGGTTCTACTGTAAATGAAATAAGTGTATGTGTTTCTCTTTCCTAGCCAGATGTCCTCACATCTATACAAGGAGATGACATTTTATAAAACAGGCTTTCTGACTTGTTCTACAGAATGAAAGGTAGCGTCGCCCACCAACCTACATAATGCAGAAGTGAAATAGCGAAAAACTTGGATTTTGTTTCAGACACTTTGAATGTGAGGTGCCCACACAAGACCAGGTAAGCAAGAAATTCGATATAAAGGAGCCAAAAAAGCAGCAGCAAGCAGTACTTTGGCAGCTGTGTCTCCTGGATGCTAGAACATCCATCCACACTCTTTCACTGTCACTTAGGCTCCTTCTCCTGAGTGAGAAAGCAAGAGTCCAGGTCTTTCTCGGTTGTCACACACACTAGTAAAGGGTTTGCAGCCTTGAGATCCTAGTTTTATTATAATATCATCTACCCTCCCTTCTCCAACTTAGTTAGGGGTTACCATCGCTGTGACAAAACTCCAAGATCAAAGCAACTTGCGGTGGGAAGGGTTTATTAAGTTTATGCTTCTGCATCATACTTCATCACTGAAGGAAGTCAGGACAGGAACTCAAGCAAGGCAGGATCCTGGAGGTAGGAACTGATGCAAAAGCCATAGAGAAGTGCTACTTGCTGGCTTGCTCAGCCTGTCTGCTTGCTTCCTTCCTTCCTTCCTTCCTTCCTTCTTTTTTTTTTTTTTTTTTTTGAGACAGGGTTTCTCTGTGTAGCCCTGGCTGTCTTGGAACTCTGTAGACCAGGCTGGCTTCGAACTCAGAAATCAGCCTGTCTATGCCTCCCAAGTGCTGGGATTAAAGGCTCAGCCTGCTTTCTTATAGAACCTAAGACCACCAGCCCAGAGACAGCGCCACCCACAATGGTCTGGGCCCTCACCCATCAATCAATAATTAAGAAAATGTATCACAGGCTTGTCTACCACCAGATTTTATGAAGGCACTTTATCATTGGAGGTTCCCTTCTCTCCGATGACTCTAGCTTGTGTCAAGCTGATATAAAAGCAGCTAGTACATCCTTTCTCCTTGTGCTGAATTTTCATAAGGATTTTTGGGGGGGGGGAAATACAAAAAGAAGACTTGGTCCACTGTGATTTGGAGGGAAAAGGGAATTTAAATATTCATTAAAATGTCTTTACAGTCCACAGCATAGAACCTGAAAGGGTACTCCTCACATTTGAGTTAGCCTGTTCCGAACTTCCTCTGGAATATGATTCAGTGGAATCAAAGCATTCACTTTGATTTGGTTTGCTGAATGAATTTCTGCTTTCCTTCCGGAACATAAGAACAGAAAAGCAACCTTTACTAATAATTCCAGGAGCATGCAACATAGATAGCTATGGTAATCTGAAATATAGGAGTTCAAAAAGATACCAGGCTTCAAATATATGCATTGGGATTAAGGCAGTCAGGATTGTGCAAATGACTGGCTTCACTTATAAAGGTAACTAAAAACAAAACAAACAAGTAAAAACCCTAAAGGCATTAATAAAACCATGGAAACCAAGGCTCAAAGAGAGTGGAGAAGGAGCCTATGCTAGGAGGGAAGGGAGTTACAGAAATGAATGCAGTAGAGGTGGGAAAACATCAAAGAAAAAACTGAAGTTTTTCATTTAGTGACTGTAGACATTAAGAAAAGCAGTAGAAACGAGATTAAACAGTGTCAGTGGGAGTCAGAGACAGGAGAAGGAAGTCAAGTGTAAAGCCAATGCAGAGAGTTGCACACCAGCCATAGCTTTATAGTGAGATCTTGTCTCAAAATATGACTATAAATAAATGGATAAATGAATGAATAAATTAATTGATTAATTTAATTACTGAGTGAGTTCAGTTGACAGTGAGCAAAAGACGAAGGTTGAATTGGGTGAAAAAGAATAAAGCTGAGACTTACAATAGGAGACAGAAGCTCCTCTTTCTAGAGGTTTCTAGCAATGGAAAGGAAAGAATCACTCAATTCACAGGAGGCCTCATGGCAAGGCCATTGGTTAGGGTTTTGTGTTAGAAAATAAGAGAGACTTGAACAGATTTAGAGCTTAGTGGAAAAAGAATGGACAAGGTGAAATGCAAGGTGAAAGGGAGAAGGTTTTCTGATGATGCTTAATGTTTGTGAAGTTAAGCTGAAGCAGAACGCAGAGCTCCTGTGTGTACAAGGAAGAAAGGAAAGAAAGTAGAAAAGGACATAGAGAGGGATGGAGAGAGGATCCTGACAATGGGGAGGAAAGTTAGGTATACACAGAACGTACTTCTGAAAGAAGTTGCAGACAGAAGCCTTGAGAAACAGGAAGGTGAGACACACAATGGGCTGTTTGGGTCCATGTATCAGAACTGTACTTTTCTGCCATCTAAGAATCAGTCAGGAGCAGTCTTTTCCAGTAGCACCAGAAACAGGTTTCAAATGGTCCAGCAAAACTGTTTCAAAGCCATCATATAAATATAGCGATGAACTTGTGCCAAAGAGCTCTGACTTTTTTCTCAGCACCGCCGTCACTTGGCAACACCAGAACACAGATGCGATGGAGAAACAGGGCATCTCACCAGAACACTTACGTGTGCATATTTTAACACTTCGGTTAGCTGTCATTCACTGACTTCATCACACATAATTATCAATAGTGTTTCCATACATTAGTCTCATTTCTGTTTCAAGAAAGTCTCCCTCATTCTCAATAATTGTATCAAATGTTTTCAGGATTTCAAAAGGCCTCTGTTAAAGCAACCACCTGCTCACATGTATATGTGCATGGACATTAGAGCCTATTAGCTTTATTTGACAGTGTTTAAATCTGTTAATTTTCTTTTCAGAACCAGTAATTTCCTGGTTTCTTTACAATTACCAAAATAGTTCTAGGATAATTTTATTGTTTGGAGAAATTTTTGTTCCGCTTGAGGTCATTTCATTGTCTTATACATTGAACACATAATTACCACATGCAATAGCCATTAAGTGTTTTGTGTGTAGGCTGAGTGTTACCATTCTTATCTCTTAAACATCTAGTGTTGTGAGGAAAAAAAGTCAGTATATAGGTAGTTAATAGTTTTTTTTTTCAATGTATATCTAGATATTCTAGTTTTAGTTACCTCTAGATATTCACTGCAGGTTCTACAGAATACCTGATGATTTTTTTTTTATCCTTAGGTTAGTTCTAACAGACTCAAGGCAGAGCTCCCCCAAAGGGGGCAATTTACAGACTAGGATTAAAAGTAGTGTGAGTAGGAGGCAGAATGTAATATAGACAGAGAAAACATACTCCAGAAAAGTAAACACCCAGAGGAAGCATGGAAATCATCCCTGATGAATTGGGTTCGGGCTGGCTTTAATGCAGGTGAGTGAAAGAATTTCCCCTTTAGATCAGTGTAGGAAGATGGGAATTGACCTAGAGCAGTGCCAAGAGAGCAGACACAAGGTAATAACAAAAAAAAAAAAAAAAAAAAAATGGGCAGCATATGGCTGTAGGCTCAGAAGATGGTGCTTCCATTAGGATGAACCACTCTTATGTGCAGTTTCCCAACATGCAATTCCTGCTATGTAAATTAGGCTGCTTTTGATTGGTTGGTGTTCGGTCCTGGTTGGGCCGAACAAATGTGCGTGCAATTAGTTATGCAAATCTAGACATATAAACGAGGGCAACTCTGTGGCGTCAAGTTGTAGCTAATTCTGTTCAGCTAAACCATTCTGCTGTTCTGCTTTTTGGGCAGAGCAAAGTTGTTTTTTTTTTTTTTTTCTCTCTTGTTAAGATGCTTTCTAGACCCCCACTTACATTGAAAGATCTGTTTCTTTTCTTGCCTCTCAGTTTTAAGAGAAGTGACCAGTGAGATCACACAGTCTACTTAGATTAGCTTCTAAAAGTTTATCCTCAGGGTACTGGGTCAGTCAAGACAGAGATGTAGAATGGCTGAGAGTAATAACAAAAGGGATGAGAGGCTCCCATTGGACTGTATCTTCTTCTGTAAGCTCCCCACCAACAATGAAGAAAAGTCAAGGGGGAGTTAGAAGATGCTTCCAAAGCAGTATGTTATTTTAGGTCAAAATAGAACTTACAACAGTCTCCATGGGAAGCTGCTTCTAAAAGCGCAAAGATGTTAAACATACCAGGTCCCTGGGCAAATGCCTGCCACCTCTATCAGTCTGACTCCTTCATAAACCACAGCCTTTCATTTTGATTACTTTCTGACTCCTTGTTCCAGCTACAAGTAAATTCGGAAGATGGTGTTGAAAAGGAGACAGCAGAACAATTCTGCACAGAGCACCTGCTCCAAGGTATGCAAGGTATGGACTGCTACTGTTTCTGTCTTCATTTTGATCCTTACAGAATAAGGTAGGCAAAACTCCCAAAGGCTGCATAGAGATATGGAGCCTCTGAGTGCTGCATTTCCACGTTCTCTATGCCAGGCCCTGGGCTGAGCCACAGAAAGCTGTCATGGGTCACAGTGCCTGGTTTGGGAGGGACCTCGGGACAGAATCTCTGCTCATGCCTTTCCCACTACATCACAAGCAGGGTTTGATATCTGTTATTGAGGTCTTGTTGCTTCCCGGACCAGTGCTCATGCAGCTTGCCCAGTTCCTGGTTCTCCAACTGCCCCTGCCTTTTCCCTCCCTGTGGCACCCTGAGTGGATGGCTGCCTGCCCAGTCAGACTTTGGAGTGAGTCCTCATATTACTTTGCCCTTGGGTGTCTGCAGCCTGCTGATTTCTGAGTGCCCACCTGTGTACACTTCCTCTTTGGCTTATAGCCAGCTCAAAATAGCTCACCTGGTTTCAATATTTTAGTTCCACTTTGTCCCCCCCCACCCTAAGAAAACTCTGTCTGACAAATACCACCCGGTAGGAAACTTGACTCTTTCCAGTCTCCAAATACCTATATGCCCCCCACCTCTACTCAAAGGTTTATCAATCATTCTCAGATCCTCTAATAAAGCAGGCATGGGGAGGGGGGAGGCAAAAGAAGTTTGTTCTTGTTGTTTTTGTTTGTTTGTTTGTTGATTTTTGGAGGGGAACCTGGGAAAGGGAAAATTTACATGTAAATAAAGAAAATATCTAAAAAAAAAAAAAAAGATAGGCCTTTAGAGCATGCTCTGTTTTCTCCTCCCGTACCATCAAGCAATTTAAAACAAATTCCAAAGCAAATCAAAAAGAACCTCATGATGAAGTATTAAGGCTTTCTGTTTTTAAAGTTACAGGATCCAATTAAGTCCAACAATTTCTTACAAATTGAATACACACAGTAACATCAAGCTCATGGATAAATTTAGGTCAGAAAACAGAGGCAAAGAATTACAAGTCTGAGCATTCTGAAAGGTCATTTACCTTGCTCTTCCCTTCGAGCAGGAACATAATTAAAACTGACAGGGAGGGAGCAAAGGAGAAAGACAGGAACAGAGGCCTAGACAAAGAGATTTCATGATACATGCTATTGTTTTAAAGTTCAGGAGATTCTTTTAAGCTATTTTTCACCTTGGGTTGTTCATACTGGAGATGATTATATGGAAGAAAGCATCTCAACATCCCTAAAAAGGGGGCTTGAATAGTTTTTACAATGGGAGGGGGTCTTCCCTGAAGAAGGTACTGAATTTGAAAACTTCCTATGTAGCACCCCCAACTGTATAGCACAGTTCAAGTTTGGTATTTTTTAACATGGATAACTTGTTAACTAGTCATAATGTGTTTCCTGGTCCAAGATAAGATGTGACTAATCAAATCTCATGTTTCAGACTACAAAGTCATTAGTGCTGAGAGCAGAGTTCCATTGCCTGTTGGGAGGGAGAGAGAGAAAGAGAGAAGGAGGAGGATAAAAGAGAGCTCACAGTGAAGGACTGGGAAATAAATGGAATCTGGAGAAGGAAGGGGATTGATCTTAAGGTCCCTGGGTGGAAAGTGGGCTTGTTTGTTTTGGTTTTGGAGCAGGATTTCTCTATGTAGCTCTTGCTGTTCTGGAACTTTCTATGTATACCAGAGTAGACTCAAACTCACAGAGATTCATCTGCACCTAGAAGGCTGAGATAAAAGGCATGAGCCACTATACCTGGCATAGCTTCAGTCTTGATAGCACTCCCTTTCAGATAATAGGAAAAGAAGAATTAAAAAACAAAGACTCTGTGTGGGAGCTTAGTTCACAATCTAGGAGCAGCTAGTTGGTGGGCACTAGCAGAAGACACATCAGGCACAGCTCTCTCAGCCTGCCTAGAAACTTAGAAACATTCATCTCCATACCAGGAGATTCTTCTGCTCTCTTGCTGTCTGTCTCTCTCTGTCTGTGTGTCTGTCTTTCTTCTCTTGTCTGTCTCTGTCTCTCTCACTCTGTCTGTCTCTGTCTCTCTGTCTCTCTCTCTTTCTCTCTCTCTCCTTCTGTATGTGTGTGTGTGTGTGTGTGTGTGTGTGTGTGTGTGTGTGTGTTATGTTACAAGAGAGCAACATTAATGAGTTCCTCCCTAAGAAAAAAAGTAACAGTACTCACAAAACAGTAACAACAACAAAAGGATAGTCTTGAAAGCAGAGCATTCTCAGTGGGCTGTGGTGGCTCCCACCTTTGATCCCAGCACTCTGGAGGCAGAGGCATACAGATCTCTGAGTTTGAGGCTAGCCTGGTCTACAGAGTGAGTTCCAGAGCAGCCAAGGCTACACAGAGAAACCTTGTGTTGGAGGAGGGAGCAGAGCATTCTCAAGGCACGTTTGCAGACAGTATAACAATGGCTGTGAACCAAATTGTTACAAAGTCCAGGCGGCTTTGTAACAATAAGTGAGCCTAAGTTTATTGAATAGTATATATGCAGGCACAAGTTTAAACCATTTCATAAATGTATTTAACTCTCAGAAGATGGGCATTTTTAACTCTGCTTTGTAGAGAGAACATTAAGGCACCATTACGGCATGAAAAAATCACCAGGAATACACAATTAGCACGTAGATAGAGGCAAGTTTTATAGCCAGGCAGTGTGGCTGGGGTGTGAAACTTTATTTCCTTTCTGCAGATGGATATAAACAAGGAAATGGGTTGCTCAGGGCCCAGAATCAATGTAAGCGCATAAGACTACTCTGGAGGAGTGCACACAATCATCATCATGTCCAGCATCTCTTGACACTGAAGAATATCAGCCTGTTGTTTCGGGATTTTCAAATTTTTTCTTGAATGGAGCTGAACTGTAATATTGTGAATAAATTCTCACCTTTTTAAATCATTTCATTGTATGTGTATAGGAGTTTTGTCTGTAGGCCCATATACCACAGGTATGTCTGATGCTCAGAGAGACCAGGTTTCAGGGAACTGAAACCTATGGAAGTGAAGTTGCAGGCTGTTGTGAAACAACATGTGGGTGCTGGGAATGGAACCCAGGTCCTCTGGAAGAGCAAGTGCTCTTAACCACCAAGGCACTTTTTCAGCCTCCTCTTACCATTTTAAAACATCGGCAATTTATTTTAATAATTTAAACATTGCATTTTGGATGTAGTTTTGTTGGCAGAATGTTTACACAAAGTCCTGAGTTCAGTTCCAAGCTAAGTAAACAGGGTGTGGTACCACATACCCATAACCATGGCACCAAGGAGAGGGATGCAGGAGGATCAGGTCAAGATCCTCCTACACTACATAGGAAATTGGAAACCAGCCTGAAATTTATGAGATCCCATATCAAAGGAGGGAAAAAATAACTTAAATATTATGTGGAAAATGTGTCTTTAAAAAGAACGATGAGCTAGCCAATACAGGAAAGAGGAATGGTAAACATTCAAAAGATTAAAGATGGGGTGCTTGTCTAACATCTGTGACAGCTTGGATTCAATTCCTAGAAATGAAGGCGAATAAAAACAAGGATGCTAATAAAAGACTAGCAATCAAAATGAGACAGGGAGGAAGCAAGCAAAGAAGGAAGGATAGAAAAGAAACTTGGGCAACTGCATTTCTAAAAAGAGAAAGAACACATACTCAGAAAACGATCCCACAAACATGCATTAGGAGGACAAATTAGTTCAAAGAACCAATGCAAAGAGAAGGCCTTTTGTAACAACAAAGGAAAAATGCTGGCCTACATCATAGTCATGGGCAAGTGGAAGGGGATATCATTCTTCAGCAAAGACAAATGTGATGTGGAAAAGTAGAGCTGCTGCCATAAAACTCATGTCTCTGGAACATCAAGAGATGCTCTTTTCTTCTTGTGAAGTTACCCTGTAGGGTGTGGACTTGCTTCTTATTTTGAATGATCCTCTGGGAAGGGATTTGATTCTAAGATTTGTGACCTAATCAATAAATTAATACGTTGGTGGGTTCTTAAGCGGAGAGACTCATTGGGTCTATGCCTTTTAATGAAGTATATTTGATTTGAAAATTCTTTTCACTGCTTCCCAGCTGCCTAAGGGGAGCAGCTTCCAGCTGCTACATCTTTCTGCCATGATGATTTTGCCCCATCACAGGCTGAAGAGCAACGGATCCAGACAAACACGGACTCAAGTGATTCATTCCAGCCACAGAAGCTGATTAAACACAAACGGCCTCACGTGTGGCCACACACATAGTATGTGACCACACACGTAGCTCATGAAAGGCCTTTGGGTAGCAAGTGCATTTATGTGTCAAAGCAATTCCACTCCTTTTACTTGGCAACATGACTTTTGAAAAAGATCTTATCGACAAAAATATTTAACTTTCGGGAGTTTTATGACAGTCCGATGCTAAAAACACAACCAAGAAAAGAAAATTATCTGTGTTATAATAACATGAGAAACACTTGTAATATCTCATAACAGAGAATGAAAGAGGCTGCCTTAGTCAGTTTTACTAGTGCTACGATGAGACACCATGACCAAAGCAATAAGGGGAGGAAAGGGTTCATTTGGTTTATAATTCCGAAGCACTGTTCATCGTAAAAGGAAATCAGGGCAGGAGCTACAACAGGGCAAGAGCCTGGAAGCAGGAGCTGATGCAGAAGCCATGGAGGGGCACTGCTTTCTGGCTTGTTCTCCAAGGCATGCTCAGCCTGCTTTCTTATAGAAACCAAACCATTAGCCCAGGGGTGGTCTCATACACAATAGGCTCCCCTCAACCTCACCTGTAACTAATAAAGAATATGTTCTACAGGCTTGACTGAAGCACAGTCTTATGGAGACACTTTCTCAGTTGATGTTGACTCCTTGCAGATGACTCTAGCCTGTGTTACGTTGACATAAGACATAACCAGCTGAGAGTTTGTTGGGGTACAGTTAGCATCAGTATGCAAATATATAGAGAAAAATGAGTGGGATTACAGACGTGCCAGCTGTTGTGACTACAGACAACCACAGTTTACTCAAATGTTTTCTATATTTGCTCAGTCTCAATGAGATGCCACCCCCATAGTCTCTTGTGTCTAAATACTCAATTCCCACTTGGTGATGTTATAGCTGGTTTAGGAGGCATGGTCTTGCAGGAGGAAGTATATCGCAGGAGGCAAGCTTGAGGTTTCAAATGCCCCACCACCTACCTAACACTTGCACCCCTATCCCAAACCCCCCATCTGTACCCCTCCAAATCTCATTTGCATTTGGAATTGAGCCCAAACTCCCTGCCACTTCTGTTCCCCCATCATGGGTGAATCTCTTCCTGGAATGATAAGCCAAATAAACGTTTGCTTCCACAAATGACCATGGTCATGGGGTTTTATCACAGCAACAGAAGAGTATCTGGCTTCACAGATAATGAAGCTGCCCCTGGAATAGTGACCACTAAAGCCAATCATGTTGGATATGTGCACGGGGGGGGGGGGGCACAAATGGCTCCCCTGTCAGATTGATTTTGTTCTCAGTTCACCTACTAAAGTCTATAAGAAACTCTGAATAAGACATGCTTATGCAGCACATTCAACCATGGTGGCAAGGGAGATTACAAAGGGAACAGGTAGTGAGTAGCTAGAATATTTAGCTTCTGAATTGGGTAATAGGCTGCATTTCACCGTAGGGATTTTTTTTTTTTAATTTTGAGGATATTCTTGTACAAACAGAAAAAAAGAAAGAGAGAGGGGGATGGAAAGAGAGAGGGAGGGAGGAAGAAAGAAAGAGAGAAAGAAAGAGACAGACAGACAGACAGACAGACAGACCACAAATATCCACTGCAAGAGATACATCACTAGGGTATTGTGGAGGTACAGCATGGTATTCTAGAGGCCAGGTATGTATTCAAATACTTGGAGCTCAACCTTTCTGAGTTTTGACAGAACATACGATTCTTCAGTAACATGAGACACACAATCTCTGTGAGTTGGCTCTGAGTCTACTTTTCTAAACATTGTGCCTCCTTACTTCTTCTGGTTTCATATGGAGTTGCATGTTTTGTCCCTTTTGCTTCAGAGAGTGGTATAAAACATAGCAAAACTTAGCTGGTATCTAAAATTAGTTCTTCACCAACTAGGTATCTGTCTTCATTCATCTCACTTTGGAGGGAATATGTTCTCTATCTGCTTTTCTTTTCCTTTGGGGGTTATTTTTCAAAACTTAAATCACATTACACTTCAGTTCTTATTAAACATTTTACTATACAAAAGAGTACAAGTCTAATGGACAACCCTGGTACGTTTGTAAGTGGTTGTGCCTCTGAAATGATCACCACAACATATACCAGACACCCAATCTTTGACTTTCTTTGTAAGTAAGTTACCATATAAATTTAAATGTGGTTTTGTTAATTTTCCAGGCATTGTATCTTTACTAGTTTCTTACAGTTGCCAGATAAATATGTTGGTTCTCATCTTGTCTGGGTTCACATGTGTGTCTAGTCAAACCTGTTCAAAGAGAAATGAAGGAACCTGTGAATGGAACAGTAGATCTAAGATCTCAAATGAGTTTACACTGTAATTTTCCTTCCCTACTGGATGTGCCTGTGTTGATTTTGCTTTCTGGTATAGCTAACTCCACAAGCAGACCCTGGACATATCCAGATTCAAGATTGTCTTTGGCTGAGAAGATGGCTCAGCCGGCCATACAAGCCTGATAGCCTGAGTTTAGTCCCTATAACTCATGGGAAATGCTCTATGCAACAGTGCACATGTGTAATCTGAACTCCCACATGGCAAGATAGAGGGAGGCAGAAACAAAAGAATTTCCCAGAAACTCTTTAACAAGTTAACCTGGAATAAACAGTGCAGCCATAAAAACAATAAAGAAGACCGTGTCTGAACAAGATAGATGAGAACTCAAAACCAAAGTTGTCTTCTGACTTCTCCAAACAAGCCGTGCTATATCCCCCTATACATATGCACACTCAGTAATACAACTTCCTTGCACAGAGCTCAAAGAGTCCCCCTAAGAATTAGCAGAGGCAGGGCCAGAGCTATGCCATTCATTTCTACAGTAGGTGGACCTTGACTTCTCCAGGCAGGGTTGCATAACAACTTTTTATAATTTTTTTCATAACTCTGCTTCTGCCTGTTTCCACTATGCTTGTACACATTTGAATTCCTGAACACATTTTTTTAAAGCAGAACTAGTTGTCAGTTGCAATTTGTTTGTTTTTTTTCTTAATTGTTACTTAATTCTCCACATCTCATCCACTTACGGTGACTACGTTCATACCTGTTACCCTCCCTTATCTAGTTCCTCCTCCCTCTTGTATTCTTTTCTCCATGACAGCCATAAGGTTCCTGCTTTCCTGATTAAAGGCTAATACTCACTTAATTGTGGATTTTACAGGAAAGACTATTCACTAGTTAAGGATTTTACAACCATTGTCTATTCTATGGAAAAGAAACTCCATGGCATTGTGAAGGCACACACATGATGGAACTTGGGAATTACAACTTAGTACTTCGCTTAACTGTTGCAGTCTATTGCCAAACAGCTACACTGTTTCTCTCTGTCTCTCTCTCTCTCTATCTCTGTCTCAGTCTCTCTCTCTATCTCTCTCTAAAATATATAATATATATATATTTTTTATACATATGCCTTACTTTTCGTAAGTAAGAAAATCATATATAAACTGATTTTATTTTGATATAAATGCTCACTCAACATGTAAAATTTAGTACCACAATTTTTTATCCAGATAACATTGGATCCATTGTGAAAAACAAAAAGGGGAAGAAAGCTCCTTAATGTTGAAGTGAGGATGCATTTAAAGAGAGCATGTTAATGAGTACTTAGTGTGGGAGGAGACCGAGACAGTTTAAGGCTGCGAACAAATGCAATGTTTAGGAAAAATGATAGATAATTCCATTTAATGAGAACATAGCAGACTAATTACTGTAATGGAATATGTTTAATTAAAAAGAAGCCTGCTTTCTACCAATTATGTACACTGTAAACCAGTTTGTAACATCCCAAAGATAGTTAAAGACAATGAACATAGAGGCTGCAGGGAAGCTGAAGGAGGAGAAATGTAATTGCTTATTAGTATCGTTTAAAGTTAGCATCATTTAACTATTAGCCAGTTTATGTAGGATCATACTGCCAAGTTTATACTCCCTTCTCTATTACACGTATCCAGAGTTCTCCAAGAGAACAATGGAGTAGAATTCATCCACCCAGGTTAGCTCTTCTCCATTCTAGAATTATCTTTTTCTACCAGATGGGCCTTCTGATTCCTTTTTCATAGTATCTTAATCCACTGATAAAAATAACAGTTTTTGTGAACATAGAACCTGATCCTGACCTACACATGTGAAGTAGGAACATTAGACTTCCCCCTCCCCAAGTACTATGTGCTTCAAGAAAGATGGTGTTAAACAAAAAAAGAGTATGATGGGCTGGAGAAATGATACAGCCACTAAGAGTGCTGGCTTCTCTTCCAAAGGAGATGGCTCATAAGCATTTGTAACTCCAGTTCTAGGGGATCCAACACCCTCTTGACTCTTCTATAACCAGATGTGCACAGATACATGTACATTTAGGCAGCAAAACTCGCATATACACATAATTAAACGGCCAATGTTTTAAAAAGTAATATGACACATACCATCTATTTATCATTTTACTCAACTTTCCAGTAAAATATCCTTACTCTGCAAACAGCTGTTTAACTATATGTTCTTTCTATAGACTGTAAGCTAGACAATAAAACCTTATTCAGTCCTAGAAATAAATGTCATTAAACTATGAAAGGATGTGAAGAAAACTTAAATGTATCTTATTTGTAGAAGGGGGTCAGTCTGAAAAGCTTGTGTTCTATGTGATTATTCTATAAACGGCAAATTTTTACAATAGAACAAGATAAGTGGTTGCTATGCACTTGGAGGAAGGGCAGATGTCTCAGTGGTACACAAACCACTTTCAAGGCATCGAAACTCCTCTGTATGATACCACAGTGCACAGCATTAATCATCACACAATTTACCCAAATTCAGAGGATGCACAACTGTGACAGTGAGTATTAATGCTAACCATGAGCTGTGGGTGATAACAATGTGTGGAAGCTGGGAGGGATATGAGAAATCTTCCTATCATCTATACAGATCTTCTGTGAACCTAAAACTGTTCTAATAGAATCACAATCCTACATCCTCAGAAGCTGTTGGTCTCTGCTAAGATCTGCCTACAGGCTATACTTATAAATGTAATATAATTAAAAGATAATTAGTCTAATAGGTCTTATCTATCGTGGAATAATTTTCTAGCAAGGTAGAAATCTGCTTCTGGCTACGTCTTAGAGAACATTGATAGTACAAAACCCCAGGGAAACCCCTTTCTCTTTTTTGATGTGACAGAGTGCTTAGTATAAACTTAGCAATTTCAAATGGCTTTTCTTAAGTAAAAATCCTGGCAACACCCATTATCTCTTGTATAATGTTTTCTATAAGCATCAATCCATTTCTTTATTTCATATACTCTAAAAATCATTGCGTGTTGGATAAAATTTGGTAAGTGCCAAGATATAAAACTAACATTACATTTTTTTTTCAGGGATAATTTCTTTGAGGCATGTGTTATTGTTAATCGTGTTTATCATACAACAGATGTTTACTGTGTATATTAGGCACATATATACCAGACTCTATAACTCTAACCTTCAAATTAGCTTATATTTATCTTTGAGTGTAAGTCATTTACTGATTAAAGGTCTCTCCAGCTTCCCATGTTGGATGAAGATACTCAGTTAACATTTGCATGTTCTCTATATAGAGAACATCAGCTGTTGTCGTCTTGGCAGCTCAGTACCCAAAC
>JADRCD010225379.1:0-16117 GCA_019843815.1 Montemys delectorum | reverse complement strand
ATGTATGTATATGTGTGTGTATGTGTGTGTATTTGTGTGTGTGTGTATGTGTGTGTCTGTATGTGTCTCTCTGTGTGGTATGTATATATATGTGTGTGTGTGTGTGTATGTATGTGTATGTGTGTGTGTGTGTGTGTGTGTGTATGTGTGCCTACGAGTGCAAATGCCTACCTACAAAGGCTAGACCTTCACCTGAGATGAAGTTACTGGTGGTGGTGTGTTGACAGAGGTTGGCATTGGGAATTCCACTATTTTGCAAGAGCAGATGTGCTATTTACCAGGGGCCATCTCTTAGGCAATACGAAAGCCAATCTTGATTGTCCCACAGGGAGGTAAGAAAATGCCTGGGAGGTCATTGTGTTTTTTTCCAGAGGAAGAGGGAAAACTCCCATTGATAAATAACTAGAATCCAGAGCAGCTTCTATGGGAAGCCCCTGACTTTCATTGATCTTGCCTCTGTAGGAAAGGGGTTTAATAAATAGTCACATAGGCAAAGATTGAGCCCCTGAAATGCTGAGGGAAAACACAGCACAGGACTGGCAGTAGCACACTCTAGAGATAGCACCCACAGGGAATAACCAGGAAAAGAGTTCCAGTTAATAAATTATACAAGAGTGAAGAAACAGTTGTTTCAATGCATGGAAAAACTACAATGTGTACACATGGATAGATATAGATGAATCAGCTATATCTGTGCACATGTACACTAATGGTTTATGTGGCTGTATGCATTTATGCTTTATATGCACATATAAACATGTTTGTGTATATATCCACATATATGCATCCTGAAAAGGGGGAAATTATGACAATGTATTAAAGCACCCAACTTCTGTGAGAGGAATTGGCTGCATGGGCCATTCACATACCTTGCTGGGTTTTGTTTTATTTATTTTTTAAAGATAGCGTCTCTATCTAATAAACTCCATCAATGCTTCAAGTGATACTAAGCAAGTTCAGGCATAACCATGCACCCCTGTGCTGCTGCCCCTCAACAACACAGGAAGTCAGTTGGCATTAGGTGGAACATTTGCCTGGATAGTCTAGAAACCAGACTGCATGTGCATTTGTAATTTGCCAGTATGAGCTGTGTGGTTTCAGACAAGCTACTTTGCCTCTCTGCATCTCTGCTTTCACATGTGTGTTAAGGGAAGGGCTTAGACTGGGTTTTTAGTTAATGAGAGATAAGCTACCAGAGAAAAGGATTCTCTTAGAAACTTGCTTTGAGCTGTGGTAAAAATGCTACCATTCTTCTGGGCTGTTTGATGCTATAGTTGCAAATGTAGGGTTATCTCTAAATTCCTCTATTTACCCTCTGATCACTCTCAACAGTGTCCACATCTCTCAAAGTCGGTGCTCACTCTACTTTGCTCACAGTGGCTTTTCCATCTCTTACACCAGCTGTCCTTATTCTAAACTATTAACGTCCTACCTTCTGGAGACATTCTTTCAGTGACCAATGCCATTCTTAGAATGTGAAGGCCCAAAGTTTTACTCCCAGCACCACACAACCATATTCTAACCACCTGGCTCCTCGAGTGTTACCATAATGCGGACATCTGTGAACATTACAGAAAACCTCCAAACTGCCACAGACCACACTCTCTCCTGTGTCTTAGCTTGGCATTGCCTCTCCAGCTTCTCTGTTACTTGGGAGCAGAGACCATCTCTCAATCAGGCATCTCACTCACAAAGACTCATAGTGGTACACAGTAAGGGGAGGTTACGAAGTGCAGAAGCTACCAGAAATAGGTCTGTGTTCCAATGCTAAGCAAGCTTTCTGGTCTTCCTCTGTAAGACGCCCGTCCAGTCGCTATAATTACGGGTGTCATCTCAGCAAGGGCTGACTGGAAGAACCAGTCTCCTGTTAGCTAAGTGTGAATGACTTACAAAGCCCCATACAGTTATGCTTGTGAGTAATGAGGCTTTAGTTAGCCAATCAGAACAGTAAAATACTTCCCCCAATTACTTCAAAGCCTGGAGTGATGGGGAGATCTGCTAGGCAGCTCAGTTTCTCTCATGGTGGAGGTTTGAGCTTGGCAAATTTTTGCCTTTCTTTTCTTACTTCAAGAATGAACATACACAGGAAGGTTCACAATGGAGAAGTGAGAGACTGGGGCTGGAACAGTCAGTGGTAAGTATTTATGAGGAGTGACTTAAAAATTCCCTTTATCAGAATCTTCCAAAATAATGTTCTGGTGGCTTTAAAAAACATCTAATTTCAAAATAATGACATTCTAATGAAGACAAATATCTTGAGTACAAGTCTTGAGCCACATTACCATATTTATCAATTGAATTAAAATAAATACAGTATATAATAAAATCTAAACTCTTAAGCCTTAGTTCCACGTGGGGTCTAAAACTTGCTGACCTCCTTTTGGGGTCATATGGGCATGTTGTTCTCATTCACTGTATCCTTTGCTTTCTTATTACGCAGCTGTGGCTAACATCAGATTGGGTGCCCATGGACAGATAGCCAACATTCCACGACTGCGTTCAGTTACAGACATATCCTCTAGCTGGGTGTATTCTTCCTGTAGCAATTATTTGTTCTATCTGATGCATTTAAAGAGACACACATAAAACATTTTCTTTTTTCTTTTATGCACTGAATATCTCCACTATTACCATACGCCGTGGCAGCTGAAGCAGCGGCTACTGCTGTGAATCATATTCAAACTGATTTCCACTGTGAAATGCTAAGGGGTTGGACCAGTGACACTTTTCAGAAATGACCAGACCATGAACGAGTCCATTTATGGGTTAGTGGATCAATCCATTTATGATCTTAAGAGTAGGGCTCTTATGTAGTCTAGTTTGGGCATCTAGCATAGGCCCCTCTCACCACATAGAGCCTTGTGAAGGCTTGGGATTCTTCAGGGTCTTTGGCAGCAAGAAGGTCCTCTTCAGATGTAGTCCTTTTACCTTGGACCTCCCAGCTTCCAGAATCATGAGCTGAATAAACTTTTTTATTTTTTTTTAATAAATTGTTTAGATTGAGGAATTTAGAAAAAAAAAGGACGAATACAGACATCATATAGTTTAAATGTGAATTAAAACACATTCTTTCTTACAATCTGGATTCCTTAAAGTTAATCTATTTTTTATGGTATTTATCCAGGACATTTCAGCTGACAGATTAATCTCTTTGTGGCCTTTTAAGTAATGCTGAAGTTCTCCTCAGTAAAAGTCAACTCCCCATTTCACCTAGTGTAATGAATCAGGAACTAACACTTCTTTTTTTCTCTTTTGGTAGAAATGAAAGGATTTCCAAAGTTTCCTAACAACTGTTTGGGGAAATAAATAGTAATATAACCTAATAGAGTTTGTAAATTTCTTGATGCCTACCCTTTCATATTCCATATATATTAAAAAAAATAAACTGAAACAATATGACAGTAAAAATATTAAAAACAAAATCTTAATCAAAACCCAGCAATCAACTAAGAATGGGCAACAAACCTCCTTTTGTTTTTTCAAAATAAATAATCCATGGAGACCCCTCTTTC
Organism: Montemys delectorum; assembly: GCA_019843815.1. Lineage (NCBI taxonomy): Eukaryota > Metazoa > Chordata > Mammalia > Rodentia > Muridae > Montemys > Montemys delectorum. The sequence continues at coordinate 12,605 of JADRCD010225379.1, read as the reverse complement.
TTTTAACACTTATTCATTTGGTGTCTGTGTTTGTGTTTGTGTGTGTGCACATGCTTGTGCACGTGTGTGTGTGTGTGTGTGTGTGTGTTTGTGTACCTATTGGTATGCCACAGCACACATGTGGAAGACAACATGCAGGATTGGTTCTCTCCTTCCACCATGTGAGTTCTGGGATCAAAATCAGGTCATCAGACTCTGTCAACTATCTTTACCCTATAAGCCATCCTGCTGCCCCTTCATTCCCTTCTTAATGTGCTGTCTGCTATTCTATCTTCAGTCTCACATAAGAAACCAATGACAAATATTTTTTATAAATATATGTGCCAAGGAAAAAGAGAAGTTTGTGTTAGAACACACAACTGACACTGGGCTTCACTATCACTGGTCCTAGTGGGCACAAAAGTTTACCAATAGATTTTCATCTTACCAGTTCCCAATCGTCATGTGGAGATCGATCCTAAAATAAAGTATTAGGATTGCTCTAAACACACCATTGCACCCATTCGATTTAATAAAGAAACTTAGAGAAGCCAATGCTGTAATCCCTGGTAGAATGCCTGGCATCGGCTCACGTTTTTCTGAAATGCACTGAGACAGAAGAAAAAGTCCACCAGTACAGGCTTGACACAAATCTCACAGTCACCCTAATTCTTGTGATGAGGAAGCTCCTGGCTGCTAGGCTTTACGTCACATTGAGCTTCTCGCTAGCATGATTCTGCAGTTAAAGGATCCACATTTGCATTCAGGAGAGAGTCAGAAATGCCATTTTTTTCTTGACTGTATAAACTGGAGGGTTCATAATCATATCAACCAAAACCATATCAGGTCAAATAAATGTCTTAGCGATTCTTTAAATACTATCTTTTCGCATAGCTGAGAGGAACAAGTTAGTGAGTGTTCTGTTCAAGATAACAAACTCTATAATTGTGATCTCCAGATAGTTTTGCATAATTACCCAAAAATCACCACTGACCATTACAGAGCACAGTGAATTCCTCACACCCTTACCTACGCCTCCTTAAACAAGGAGGGAAACAAAACCAGTCGGGGGTGGGGTGGGGTGGGGTGGAGCAAGCCTTAAATTGCCTCTGAGAGAGTCAAATAATTTCTTGAAAGAAGCAGGCCCATTGCTTAGAGGGTGACCAGGGAAGAACAGAGGATGTGTTATAGACGGAGGTCACTGTCTTCATGGAAAGAACATACATTTTTTTTTCTTTTGGAAAATGTATTTAATTTTTAACACTCAGACTGACTTTATTTTGCCATATTTTAATATGATCCAATATATTTTATTATTAGAAAAATTAATGGGAATTAGTAATCTTGAAGTTAATTATAAGATGTCCAGCCGACGTTTTCTAAACAGCAGGACTGTCCAAAGAACACTAGCACAGATACTCCACGCAGGTCTGTCTGGGGGCTGTTAACAGATAATGCAGAGACATCACCAGGCAGCAGGAAGAAGCTGAAAACAGGCTGTGGTGAGGAATAATACTAGTGTGGTTTGGTGTGTCAGCCAAGCCCTAACTTTTTGGAGATTTAGATTTCTTTGTTTCAGAGCAGTGATTTTACACAAATTACGTTAATTGATTCCTTCATAGATGATTCATAGACTTCAAATTTCAGGTAACTGTATATCATTCCCCAGAGACACATGTCTCCAAGGCTGTGAAGAACATTCGTGTTCTTGGACCCAGGCTCTCCTGTCATCTCCAAGTGCTCTCTCAACATCATCAAAGTGTGGGCAGGATCCTCACACACAGGCTACCCTCATTCAAGATGCAGGGCCAGCAGATCTGACTTGGGACCACCACTGAGGAACAGAGGAGACCACTCTCTAACTGGCAAGGGAGTTTCAGCTTCAGAGGGGTTTCCCAGGGAGCCAAGGTCTCTTACCTCAGGAAGTGCTTCATTGTGCAGGCAGGCGTTGACTCTCCAGATGCTATGCCAACTGTCTTCAAATTTGCTTTTGCAAAGTAAGTGTGGGCTACAGGGAAAAAGTAGATGAGTTACTGGGATTCCAAACAGTCTTCCTGTCTTGCTAGGGTAAGACAACATACTTTATGCCCAGAACACTATCATGGTTTCCGGATAGCCCATAACCCCAGCACCCTTAACTTTCCAAAAGCACAATTCAAAATAATTGGAAGGAACTGATATAATTGTTAAACTCAGAATCAGTACAAACAGTGTATGTTAATAGATTTTAAATAGTTGTTCAAGAGCCAGGTGCTCCTAACAAATAAAGAAATGCATCAAGTTCAAGGTTTGTTTGTTTGTTTATCTATCTATTTTGCACAATGAACAGATGAGTAAAGTCTTACATTTGCACAGTTCTTTGTAGTTCAACTTTCCCCCAAGAGATATGATAGAAGAATCATAGAAGAGGAAGATAAAGACTGTGAGAGCAGAAGACAGGGAGAGGGGCTGTGAAACGCCATCTTCTGGACGTGTCGTGGCATTATAGTCATATCTCCCAGCAGTTGTGATTATGTGCCCTTGGCCTGCACAAGGCTGATCCTGTCAAAACAGTTCTCCCCCACCCTATGCTCAACTATTGGCTACTGATGGATTCTGGGAGGGGAGAAGTGAGAGTCTTTAGTTGTGTATTCATTGGTGAGGCCGCTAAGTTCCAGGAGACAGCTGTGGTTAAAGTCAATGGGTCACAAAATAAAGCAAGCAGGCATGACTGTGAGAAGGAGATTCATTCTGAGGGAACGAGTCAAAAGGGGAGGAAGAGAACAAGGATAGAGGTGATTAGAAGACATTATAGACATGTATGAAATTGTCAAACAACTCATTTAAATGAAAAAAATAATCTCAAAAATGTTTGCTTTCCCAAAGCCTTTGGCTTCTGGCACATCTGTTCTCTTCTGGTAAGGATGATACAGGGGAAAGTCTGCAGAGAGTTGGCTTCAAATAAGAGCAGAGAGAAGATACTCTTGAAGGAAGGGCAAAGGGAAAAGGCAGCTTCAGGAGAAGTGAGTGGAACGAAGTGTGCGTGCACACGGCAGAGGGCAGTGCCACGGCCACCACCCAGAGCAGCTCCCAAGTCAGGGACACCGCCCAATTAAAGGCCAGCCTCCTCCTTAACACATATGTGTGTCTACAATGTACAGTCTACATGTTTGAAAACAACATCTACACATGGAGACTGTGGTTGATTGCTTCTGGCAAGACAGAGAGGGGAGAAATGACCTTTGATGCTATAAGTGCTTTTCTCTTAAAATATGTCAGAAGCAAATTAAAAATAATATTTGTTAATTTGGGGTGGTAGGAACATTACATCATTCTTTGTATATCTGTGGCTTCCAAATGAATCCAATTATGAATCCAATTTTTAATTTAATTATGTAATGCTTCCAGAGATCTTACAGTTTCTCATATATTCACCTTTGCAAGGAGCCAGGGAGTCTTGGAGAAATGGACAATTTATAATTGGGTCATGCTGAGAAATATCATGACAGAAAGGTAAGTGCCTGAGGCGATAGCAGGGAGTATTTAAAATAAACACAAATAAAAATGGAAAGAGTCGCAGTGGCCAGAGGAGGAACAATCTGAGCAACAACGTAAAACAATATTGAATTAGAGCCTATGTGCAATGAAGATCCACTGCTCTGCATCAGTGCGAATGCCAGACTGGATCAGTAAACAAGAAAAAGGCTGCATAGGTCTCCCTCACACAAGAATGCCAATTAAATAGGTTGACACTTTGTCCTCAAGGAAGTTGTGCAAAACTTCCTGCCCCTTAAAAGAAGGCTAGACCTAGTGTCTTCCTGAATACTGTGAGGTAAGAGAGAGGAGTAAGTGCCATGGGGAAATGTGACGAGCACTGCCCTAATCAGGTGCCAAAGGCAAATGTCACCAAAGAGGTCTCACTGATAGTAAATAGCAATATGTACATGATACTTGCTCCTGTCAGTCCTATCATTCCAGTCTAATCCAGAGAGAAACATCAGACAATCCCAGAGGGAGGACATACCACAAAGCCCATAACTAAACATCTCAAAATGCTCAAAGTAATCAAGAATAAGCAAAGTCCAGTAAAGTACAGAAGCCAAGAGCTGTGTTCCCAAGGAGAGAGGTCCTCTAAAGGTCCTAGTCAGGGCCCTAAAAGCAGGAGAGGGAATAAAGTGACAGCTAAGGGAATGTTAATAAAGGTCGGTCCAGAGTGCCATAGTTCAGTGGGTGGAAGTGCCCACTATGCAAACCTGATAACCTGAATTTAATGATCATGATGGAAGGGAAAAACAGACTCCTGAAAGGTGACCTCTGACCTACATGTGTGCGCACGTGTACACATACACACACACACACACACACACACACACACACACACGTGGGTGGCATGTTTGTGCTTGCACCTATACACACAGACATCATGCATATGCACACAGAGTAATAATAATAAAAAAATACTTATAAAAAGAAAAATATGAACTTGGATTAATAATGAGATACAAATATATGTCTGCTAGTTGTGGCAAGTACATTATTGCATCAGTGCAAGATATGAATACAGGAAACAGGAAGGTAGTATAAAGGACCTACCTGTATTACTTTGGTAACTTCTCTGTAAATGAATATCACTCTAAACTTAAGTGTTTTAAAGAATTAACGCCTCTTCTGCCTTACACCCAGAGTTACACACAGTTACATACAGTAAAGATACAGGGTGAATTAGAGGGGTGTGACTGCATTCTTCAGACCTAACCATCGTGAGTGACAGACTGATGCAGGACGATGCCATTCAGGCTCTGTTTCCCTGCCCATTGTTGTGACTGGTGGATCCTGAAGGGGGAAGTAGGGGCAATAATGCTGTGTGTGTGTGTGTGTGTGTGTGTGTGTGTGTGTGTGTGTGTGTGTGTGTGAGAGAGAGAGAGAGAGAGAGAGAGAGAGAGAGAGAGAGAGAGAGAGAGAGAGAGAGAGAGCGCTCAGGTAGTTGTGAGCCTGATGAAAAACAGACTGTTCAGGAGACAGTTTCAGTGAGACAGCTTGCTTAATTTGGGGGAACAAAGGCAACTTAAACCTTTGGGGGTGAATGGGTAGGGGCTATTGGGATGAGTGCACATCATTGGCCCTGGACAGGTGCTGGGAATCCTCATCTGCATAAGGAGAAATTCTAGATGCTGCTGGATATGACCTTATAAGAGGAAAGGAAATTAAACTGGCTACCAGGTTACGAGACTTCCTCCAGGGGAGGGAGTGGGCAAAATTGGGGCCTGTGCTGAGACATGCAGGCCTGGGGTGAGGGAAAGGTATTCTGGGGTTTGGACACACCCTGATGCCCGACTCCCCCACTTCCCAACCCCCTGGTTCCACAGCTCCCAGGCCCCACAATAGAAAAGCAGATAGGTACTTAAGCTCAGAATTACAAGTAGTAAAGTGTCCCAAGACACCAAGTAAGAGAGATTACCATCTTCAAAAAATGCAGGGGATTGTGGGCTCCCTAAAGAAGACATACAAAACCCTAGAAGTGAAAGAAGCACAATGTGTATAGAGGAAAGGGTGTTCCTATGCCTGAGGTGGTCCTCAGTGGGAAGGCAATGAGATGTGGAAGGCCCATCAGAAGGCTTTGTAAATGATGTTAAAGAGTTGGATGCATCTCACATTAGTAGGGTGGACTACTGCAAGTTTTCAAGTTGTTATGTAACACGATTTCATTATTGGTTAAACAAACAGACAGACAGACAGACAGACAGACAAACAAAAACAAGCACAATTTGATTATTGTGGCTGGAGAGATATAAGAGCAGTGACTGGTCTTCCAGAGGACCTGGGTTTGATTCCCAGCACTCACGTGGTGGCTTAGAACCACCTGCAATTCCATTTGTAGGGTATCTGATGCCCTCCTCTGGCTTCAGTGTACATAAGGCATAGAACTGGTGTGCAGACATTTGTGCAGGCAAAAGGTCCATACACATAAAATAACAGTGGAATTTAAGAACACACTCTGATTGTAGTATAAAGAATGAGTTGTATGTACTGTGGTGAAATTACAGGTAGTGATACCATTTAGAAGCTTTTGGAATGCTCCTGGCAGGAATAATGGTATAGAAAGGCGGTGACTAGAGAGACAGTGTGAAGAATTTGAGAGATACTAAGTGGGTAGAGCTGGCAAGGCTTTTGATGGTGTGGTTGACAAAGGAAAATGAGGAGACAACACAGGCCTCTGTCTGTGGATGGCAACTGGTCAGGGAATTCACTGTGCTACAGAATTCTGCAGAGTTGGACTTGGCAATCTAGGACATTCTAGGTTTCTAGGGCCAAGTGATGGTATGGGGCTCTAGATAAATGGGCTTTCTCAGCATGTAATTAGAATTATAGTCCAGACTGAATTACTAAACAAACCACATATACAGACCATGATCATCATAACAATTCTTCTTCATGAGGATGAGACTAAATTAGAGTTCTCATAATGCAGAGGTGGAAAAAAAAAAAAAAAAAAAAAAAGGAGTTACAGCCAGGAAAATGTCGCCAGACTCAGCAGGCCATGTTTTTCTCAAGTAGTTCAATTTCATATGGCTACAAAATTGGTTTATCTTAAAAATCTTTTACCAGAACAATTCTGCATTCTTCTGTAGGAAGTCTGACCTATCTAGTCACAGGTTCTTGGCCAGATATCAAGATCTAAATTTACCCACAGGGGAAAAACGTGGTTGGCACTGCACTAAACAGAGCAACGTAATTTGGAACTAGGGGAAGACTTACTATGTACAGGAACAATCGCCATGTGGTAGAGAGGGTAGGGTCGTTATGATGCAGAGTTCAGGAGAGAAAGTTCATAGCCTGAGCCTTAAACTGACCATCTGGTAGCTTTAGTTTGTCTAGGGTTCAGTGGAAGGGGCAGTTATAGCTACCTTTCAAGGACTGGATGGACCAAAGCATCTAGGTGCTTAATATCCCTAAGGTACATAGCGGGTACCCAGGGCCTGAGCATCCGTGGCACAGTTACTTTGTCATCATCATTATATCTTCCTCTAAAGTAAAAGATCATTTTGCGGTCACTTAAGAAATTGGAAAAATAAATTCTCATCAGCTTTTGTGACCTGAATTGGCACAGTGGTGGTGGCACGAGCAAGAAGCAAACGGGTGATGAATATTTATCAGGTAGCATCAATCGGGTTCACTTGTTGGGTAGAAAAAAAAAGTGATGGGAAAAATATAATAATCAGTTGTAATAATCTGTCCCTTGACAGGAGGCAATGGTAACACCTCAGATCTACTTTATTTGTTCCCTCCCAAGAAACATCAAAAAATGGCTTGATGTTAAACAGTAAGCAAAATGCCACTTAATGCATTGCCCATTGGCAAATGATTATGTAAGTTAGCCTAAACTTATACAGAAAAATGCCTAGATAATACTACGCCCCATTTCTTTACATTTCAAAGGGGGTGCTGTTTACTGCTATCTTTGTATTGAGAAGTGATAGGGTACACTCAACGGTGCTTTGAGTTGCTATTGCTAGGAAATATTCTTTAAGTTGCTTTAACTTAGTAAGGGTGCCAAGAGCCATAGTCCTCCTCTGTGGCCAATTTATCACTTTGTGCATTTTCCTTCATCTCCACCATGGTCACAGTGTGACTACAGTAGACATCTTGAGTGTCCGTACACACGGGCCAATTAACTTTAATGATTCCATGGGGATTACCTACTTGACAAATGTCAACCTTTTTGTTCAATCCAGAAAAAGTTCACCAATTTTTCTGACTAGACAATATTGCTACCTCTTTCATGGGAATTAAGAAAAACACCAAACCCACTCTGGACTGTCCCTTCCCTGTGACTTTCTACCTAGAGGGAGGTTATTCTAGGGTGGACACAATAATTTTTTGTTGTATTCTGCATACTTAATACTGTTTCAAAAACTTAGAAAAATTGTATGTGTGTGTGTGTGTGTGTGTGTGTGTGTGTGTGTGAGAGAGAGAGAGAGAGAGAGAGAGAGAGAGAGAGAGAGAGAGAGAGAGACTCATGTGCTTGCTTGAGGCCAAAGGAGAACGTCAAATGTTCTGTTCTATTACTCTCTTGCTTATTCCCCTGAAACAAGGCCTCTCTCTAAATCTGGAGCTTGTTCTTTTGGGAGGCTGGGGCATTAAGCCCCAGAAATCCTCCTGTCTCTGCCCCTATCGGTTTTGGGGTTCCAGGTGCCTGTCTCTATGTTCAGTTTTTACATGGGTATCAGGTATGGACTCAGGTCTCCACAGTTGTGCAGTAAGTACCCTTATCTACTAAGCCATCTTCTTACCCTCCCCACACACAAATGATCTTTTTCATATTTATTTCCTATCTAGGCTCCTAACTCTCTGTAGTATTTTTCAGAAGGAATACAGTTATCTTTCTTAGGAAAATGCATGTTAAAAGCATCAATCAATAATAACACTAGTAAAACAAACTCTAAAGTTCCCACCTGGAAGCAAATAAAAAAAAAAACCTAAAAAATCCAACCCTGGCTCTTATTTTTCCTATGATAATGAATATGATTATAAACTAGGCTTGTGAAGCTTGGCCAGGCCCTGCAGTGACTGGTTCCCCTGGTACGGAGATGAGCAGATCCAAAGAGAAAGATCAAATGATTGAGCTTGCTGATCAAATACCCAGAGATGGGTTGGCACTTCAGTATGGGGCTGTGCCGTTATCTGTCTCTTCTCTCTTTTTCCAGCTGGGAGGGAAGAGACAGTGATCGCTGGTCCATGGCTTCTGAAAAGCTCCTGGCCCCCCAGCATCAGGGGACTGGTGCTGCCTTCTTTGAGCATGAAGTTCCCTGCAGTTCTTTATAAAGCACCAGAGTAAAGCCATCTCTTCCATCCAGTCATTGAACACCCCAGGGAACGAGTTAGACTCCACTAGGGGCAGCAGAGCTCCTTTCTTCAAAATCTTAATCCCTGTATGGGGATGTGGGCAGAAAAGAAAAGGAAAAAAAAAAGCTACCTCTGTACAGTCTTCACATTTTAACTGACTGTATCCTCTAACAACCAAAATGCCAGTGAGCTCACGGTACTTACACACACATAAAAAACAACCCACAAGTGAATACCATTTCATTCTAACATCTGCCCAATGTGATCATCCCACTATATTAAAAACCTACATAGAGTACATTTAAAAATAAAATCTGATTCTCTGCCTCCCAAGTCCTAGGACTTAAGGCATGTGCTACCACAGCCTGGTCTAAAACCCAATCTTAAGGATGAAATATTAGTTTAAGGTTTTGTGGAATTAATAGCAACTAATATCTACACACAACTTGCTACAAGTCAGGCAACAGCCAATGGGTTTGGCGTCTATAAACTCACTCCTAACCCCTTCATGAAGTGAATCATAATCATTGTCTCCATTTTGCAGCTGCAGAGGTTAAGGGACCTATGGTTAGCAGAGGCAGAGTTGAGACTCGGGGGTAGTGGTGCTCAGCTTCCTTCTGTGACGTCTCTAGAAGCCACTGGGACAGTATTCCAGATAAGTCATGGGGAAAAAAGAATAAGAACTGCATTTAACTTACACTATAGTGCCAAGCCAGGAAGCCAGCAAGGTGTGGGTCTCACAGGGATCCCAAGCTTCACCGGGGGAGCTACTGGGAGATCAGCTTCCAGGAACATCTGACTTTACGTGTTTTTGGTCTTTTGAGAATGTGATACAATAAAAACAGGGATGACATTCCTCAGTCAGGTAGAAATGCAAGAGTGTACTAAAAACAGACACAAAGTGGGCCTGGAGAGATGGCTCAGTGGTTAAGAGTACTGGCTGCTCTTCCAGAGGACCAGGGTTTGACTTCCGGTACTCACCTGGTAGCTTATAACCTTCCCTAGTGCCAGCCCCTGGGAATCCTGCACCCTCTTTTGGCCTCCTTAAGCACTGCATGCATGCGGTGCATAGATATATAATGCAGGGTTTTACCTAAGACACCCTCACATAAAGTAAATGTAAAATAAGTATTGTTTTAAGAAAAAGAAGTAGATGCGTTTCTTTTTGATCCACTCAGTATGCTTAGGTGGAGAAGACAAAATGGAGAGAATGTGAGCACTCTAGAAAGGGCTTACACTAACAAATGCCTGAAGCTGATATGATTTAAAGATCAGATGAACTCAGCCCACATCAGTTCTGTATTGCACTCTGCATGTATGTTTGCTTGTCCATAGATGATTTCCAAAAAAATCCGGGAAAAAAAAATCCCTCTCCAAAATGAGCATGCCAGCAGGGAACACATCTGCATGGGACACCAAGCAAGGACAGAGACTGTGGGTGAGGGGTCTGGGCAAAAATAACCTGCCTGAACTGCTGTGGCAGGCAGAGCCATGAGCCAAACAAGAGCGCCATCAACCCTTCCAGATCAAACGGGCCTAGCGTCCGATTTAGGTTGGGTGAGTAAATAGATCTAAATTAGCAAATTCAGACAATGTCTATTTTCAGCCTGCTTCATGTCTGATCAAGTCTTGAGAGGTAACGAATCTCTACCAGGAAAGACGAGAGGCTCATGATTTTAAAAGGATATAATGCAAGCAGGAGAACACATTCAACAAAAAAAAGACAGGGGACGGAGGGAATTAGGAAGGCAGTGGAGGGGCAAAGTGGAATGGAAAAGAAGAGAAGAAAAAAAAATCCTAAAGCTGTGCACATTCGGAGCATGGATAAAATACAATTTGGGGTTTAAGGTATTTACTTAGGGACTGAAAACTAGCAATATGAGAAATCACCGCCCCGGGGAGTGAAGAGAGTCTTTGTAATGGAACAGTGACTGCTCACACATGGCACCGAGCATGTCCACTAGAGGTGTCATGCTCACACACCTAACCGTCTCCCTGAGGCCAAGTTCCAGAGCCTTTCTTTCCTCCTTCCTCGGCAATCAGCTTCAAAACTGCCCTGCTGACATGCAGGAACATGACAACTTGGGAGGCTTTTCCCTTCCCCAGACATAAACACTCCTCTGGGGCTTATTTTGTGATTTATAGCAATGGCAGTCCAGTTAGCTGTAGAAGTTGAGGCCACCCATAAATTCACTTAGGGCAGGTTTCAGCAGCCTATGCTTTGCTTGTCTGCCTTTCAAGGCAGTGAGGGATGCACAAGCCGAGTTGATGAAATCTGTCTCTGACTTTAAAAGATCTCTGGAAGTCTAAAAATAGAATTGGGCACTTGACACAAAATATTCTTGATATTTTCATCTTGAAAATTAAAATCCTAAAGAAAGATCACAACAAAAGACAGTAAATATGCGGACACAGCTTCTCACATTAAAAGTAAAATGTTTTTTTCTTGATAAATACAAATTTGGAGTGGAGAAGGATTGGAGGCTGGATGATCAAGTCTTACTATTAGGATGTTTTAAGCAATGTGAAAGCATTGCCCTGGTGTAAATAAAGCCCCCCCCTTTTATGTATTTATTTCCTTAGTTTTAGTTTTGTGTATGTGTGCATGTTTGTCGCTGGATATGTGCACATGAGTACAGGTGGCCATGGGAGACAAAGCCTTCTTCAACTGCTTGCTGCCCCCCTTTTTAAGATAGAGTCTCTCACTGAACCCAGAACTCACTGATTTGGCAAGATCTGCCTCAGGAACCCTCTTATCTCCACCTCTTCCACTCTGGGACTGCAGGCACTGCACCTGGATTTTTACATGGAGATCCAGAGTCAGGTTCTCACAGTTGTATGGCAAGCGCCTTACAGACGGAGCCATCCCCCCAGTTCCTTACTGAGCCTTTTACTCAGACAATGAGAGTGTATTTCAATGACATCCTAGGTTCAGCTAAGTCTGGTTGGGAAACCTCCAGGAACAGAATGGTGGTGATCAAGGCATGACACACTGGAGCAACTTCCAAACTTTAAACATTAAAAAGGAAAGAAAATGGTTGCCTCTTGGAAGAGATGAAACACAATATCTATTGTTCTGACAAATATCCTTTTGCATACCAACCTCCTACTTTCAAACTGGAGCCATAATTAAAATCACTGTGCTTACAAATTCATGTCTCTACTTTCAGTTTACCATTGGGGTTCCTACCTTTTTTGACTTGTCTTCAGACCACTAGCTTATGCCCAGCAAGGTGACTTCTCTCATGAACACTTTGAGAATGGATCAACACCTCCCCTACCTTGAGCCTCTTAGAATGTCTCGTATTCTTCAAGTCCTAGTGGCTGGTGAATACCCCTCCATCAGCATGGGTTTCTCCCATGTAGTGTTTACTACTGTAGAAACAGAAACTAGTGAACCAAGATAGATCTTACCTATAACCCCAACACTCAAGAAGCTAAGGAAGGTGCATTGACAAGAGTTCAAAGCCAGTCTGGGCTACTATCTCAAAAACCCAAATCCAAACAAAACAAACTCACTCTCTCTTATTTAAGCAGAAAATTCATTTGTCATAAAATTATTTCCCCAGATTTCCAGGTGGGCTTAACATGTGACATAGAAGCAGACCAATAAAGAAACCTCTATGGCCACCACCCGGCTGGTACTGCTTCTAAACTGTCTAGCATTGGTAGAGGGGTTTTAATGGCTGCAACCCCTGGAATGGATGCCAGAAACAGGCCTAAGGCTCTATTCTGTGTGAAAAAGGAAACTTTTAGCCCCTGTTGTGAAAAGTGGCATCACTTTTGTAATGCAGGAGAGTCCC
>JADRCD010225378.1:5000-28121 GCA_019843815.1 Montemys delectorum | reverse complement strand
TGCATTTAATCGCTTGTCTAAGAACTCTCACAAACATTTGGAGGGATAAAGAAGCTGGAAGGGCATATTTTTACAGGTCTAAGATGAGTTAGATAAATCCTAACTTTAACACCCAGGCTGGTGTGACCTGAGGATACACAGATCACTCTTGATTAGTTTCACAGACAAATGGCTTTGGGACAACAAGCCACCAAACAGTTTATATGAGATTTGTTTAGGAAATGTGTGGGAGTCCTTCTTCGAGACAAGTCTTTAATTTTCCCCAAGAGTCTCAGGTCTTGAAAACATGTACTTGTGTTGCATATTTGTGTGTTGGAAGCATGTTGGCAGAGCAATGGATACCTGGATTATATGACTCATTGGCCACCCAAATTACTAGCCTGTGAGAAATGAGAATTCTATTGAGACAATTATCATTCTGGGAAATACATCAAGCTACTTGGATAAAATGTCTGTTTCTTTTAATTTCCCCCAATTAATGTGAGTGTGGAAAGAAGCCATAGGAAATGAAACAGAAGTGATGGATCCTGGGTTGGAGAATGAATTCTAGAGCTTTCTAGGATTACACTTTCCCTGAAGTCCACCTTGGGGCTTTTGAAAAACCAAACACCCGTAACTGGGTAGACAAAGACTGTTTGGATATGGTCTCTTGTAGTAAATGCTTTCCTCTTACTTGAATCTGGTTGCGAGTCGAGAACTTTCTCTAGTTGGCAACGGTGTTACTGGAAGGCAGTGATGATGTTTATGTTCAAAGACACAGGGATAGAGTCAGGAATCAGGATGAATGTTGGATAAATATAATTCAGGAAGGACATGCCATATTCCCAATTCTAACTCACAAGAAAATGGTCAGGAAACCTCTTTCTAGCCCTAGCCCTGTGGTAAGTGACCTTCTGAGCAGCTGCCACCATCATACAATGCTTTTTCTCTCTATTGTTACTGCCTAGGTGTTGTCTTTATTGCTGGCACTATTGAGGTATCATAAACCACCCCTTGTTCTCCCATCCTCAGGTCTTTCCTTGATCAAGTGTAAAGATCCAGGAAAGTGTCGGGGTGGGGGTGGGGAAGCTCATGGCAAGGGGTAGACTCAGCAAGGGGGTTTTGTAGGTACTCAGGCTGCCTTCTCAAATTTTTCTGTTTCTGGGTTCTCATCACATTGCAAGGTGTCACCACGTTCAGAGCAGACCTTTCCAGACATCACTTTCCCAAGGGACAGTCCTCTGTGAAGCACTCCCACATCTTACACACGCACATTTCATGGATATTATATAGCTCTTAATTTAGTCAAGATAGACAATCAAACTAAGCTATCAGTTCCCATTTCATAGGAATGGTAGTTAAGGCTCAGAACAGTTAAATAATTCATCTTTAAAAAATGTTTTTATTATGTTTTGGAGAATTAAATACATTGTATTTTAATCATATTCATCCCAACTTCTCCCTTAACTCCTCTTAGACCAGACCGAACCTCCCTATCTCCAACTTTATGTTATGTCCCCCACTTGTGTTCATTTTGTGCTACTCATATACTCTTGGGGCTGAGGCCATTCACTAGATCATAGTTTTTCAAATGGAGCCAATACCCTTAAAGAAAAATAGATTCACCCTCCTCCAGAATCTGATGGTCAAAAGCTCCTCAGTTAGATATAGGGGGTTGATGAATCCCTTCCTACTTCTGTATAGACTGCCTTGATCTCATGCAAGTCCCATGTAGGCAGCAACATCAATGGTCCAGAGGAGCGATTCATCCTTAACACAGTCCTCCATGCCTCGGAATGACAGGGTCTGAATTTGAGTCCAGGGTGACACATCCACAGTCACAGCCTTGCCATGTGCCTACAACAATCGTTACATAACTTCATGACCTCATGGTCTAAGGCACTATTATTGTGTTAATCGTGAAAGTAATTCACCAGTGTGGGAGGTATAGTTCCATGTTCCTACATACTATATCTTCAGATCCTAATACTTGATGCATCTTCTCTGATATTAAAAGTTATCTTCAATATTTTGCTGGACTTTCCGTGCACAGACTTTCAGAATAAAGTGGCAGTCTCTGTTTAAGGATTAAAATAAAAAGGGACTACCTTGGAGAAAGGGGTCTGCTGTGTCTGTCTTTCCTTTCCTGTCACCACTCAGAATCAGTGTCCTCATCATCTTCTCAAGACTCAAGTTACTAACTGGAACCTTCTACTAACATTCTTGATCACTACTCACTACTGCTTATAATCACATCACTTGCTAGCTTGACAGAATTTAAATTATCTAGGGGGTCAAACCTCAGCATGTTTGTAAGGGAGTCTCTAAATTGGGTTAATCCAGAGGTGAAAACTAACCCCAAATGTTGGCAGTACCATTCTTTCAGCTGGGGAGGTTCCTTGAATAAGAAGAAAGCAAGCTAAGCCCAGCATTTGTCTCTCTCTGCTTCCTGACTGCAGCTTCAATGTGACCTGCTACCACAAGCTCCTGTCACCATTACTTCCCCTCCTCTATGAACCCCTAAACTCTGAGGCAAACAAACCCTTCCCTCCTTCAGGTATTTTGTCACATCTACAAAGAAAGTGACTAACCTATCCATCCCAGCACCTAGGCTTGAGTTCTGTAATTAGAGACCCAGTCTGAGACAGTGTTTTTCATAATGAAAGCGAGACACTTAGTGTCCCTGTGTCCCTCAAGGATCTCTGTGCATAGGAAAGAACTTTTCTGTTTCACTCCTTTAACCTATTCCCCTCAAATAACAAATTCTGCTATGATGCTAAGCCTACAAGAAGGGTCATGTGGGCTAAGGTATCTTGCCATCCGACTGGCAGTGTGTGAGGGCAGCTTGGGTTAGATGAATATTGGTAATGGTGATGGTAATGCAGGCAATAGTGAGGGAAGGAGACAGATTACATCTGGGGCTTTCTCAAGGGAGAGAAGGGCATCTGCACTGAGCTTCACTGAGGACATTCCTAGGGTGATTGGAGGGGGGGGGGGGGGGGGGGGGTTCCTTCTCCATTACCCTCTGCCCAGGGTTCTTTTCTACATCTCCTCCTCCCCTTCTCTTACTCCAGGCTTATTGTTGCCCTTGGTTTGTAGTTTGTAATTCCCTCTGAACAGTGAAGGCCTGGCAAGTTAATGAATGTGGAGATAGTCTACATTTTTTTTTTTTAGAAACATTCTAGAAATCTAGAGGAAAGAAATTCAACAATGTAATTAAGACTGTTTAATGCGTGTTTTAGAAGGAACCTCCCTATTGGCTTTACTGAGAAGCTAATCAGATAGTCCACTCAAAGTTTCAACCAGCTAACTTATCATAGATGAGCTGTCTTTTGAAGCAGGTGCTCCCTACGATAGGAAAACCAAGATGTTTAAATTTGTAATTTTATTTTGTAAATGAGTATTCACTTTCTTTCATGCATAATGTTGTACCTACAGGTTTATCTTCTCTTCAAACTCAGTGTTCTCCAACAAGATCACATGATTCTCATATCTTAAAACAATAGATTTATCCTGATTGACCCTTCCTGAGAAGTCAACTATTTAAAGAATATGAAATATACTGAAGTGTATAGTGTTATTTTCCAGTACCTCAAAGAAGAAATCAGAAAGTCTTTATATCAAACAAAGATAAAAGTACTTATGAGCAAACAGTTAAAATTAAGTATTTATTTGAAATATGCTGATGTCATGGAGCACATATGCGTATGCATCTCTTGGAGCATTTTTATTATGTAAAATATTTCAGTCATGCAGTGGGTAGAATATATTGTTCATTGTAAGTTGCCAGTGGAGATCTGCTTTCAAGATTATGTTCCTTTCCTCAGTCAGTAGTCATTTGGTGTAAGAGTTGGACCACAATTGCTACATTATTCTGGGGACCAGACAGTAAACTTAGTGTATATCTAAGGACTTCTTTTTAACTGAAAGTATAGTATAGGCATGTCATAGGAGCTTGTGACAAATCTATAGTCTTTCAGTCCCTGGTCTATGGAAGGAGACTTTTCATTTTAACAAAATGTCTAGTTATTCAATATGTAGATATTTCTATTGGAACACAGAGTATTCCAGGACACAATTACCAGTTTGACTGCTTTGAGAACATTGGCTGATTTCTTTTGGATTTTCTATGCAGTTTTCACATGAGGAAGGAAACTTCTTGGTGTCGGTGTTTCAAAGACTCTGTCCTCACAGGTAAAACAAAGGTAAATTCAGTGGAAAATGGATGTCATGTCTAGCAGTTGGCCTCTCATTTTGTGACCCTCTGTGCACACAGACCTTCTCCTTTGCTTCTTTAAGTTGGCAAAAGGACTTTGAAAAGTTGACATTTCCAGCTCATAGTGAGAGCTGCCATGAGTTAAAAACTGGGAGATACTTTGGCATCCAATTCATCTCCAAACATGCATCTCCATCTCCTCCAAGCTCCCTTGTCATATTGCTTATTCTTCTGTCAGTAGTGTTCGGTTTGTTCTGTCTTTTATTATATTTGTTATATTCCCTCCTCCCTAACTGGCTGCAAAAATCCATATTACTTTTCTTCCCCATCACATCAATGGGGTCGTACATATTTCACTGCATAATGAATTCACATGTAGGAAAACTACTATCTACAAATCTGAAGATTGCCCATCTCTCTCTCTCTAAAATTAGATTTGTTGTCATGGAGACATCAATGATGATGACTATAGATTATAAGCGGGAATTGAACAACACGTCTTGCTTATTGACTAGTAGAATGCTAAGGTTCCATTGCCACAGCCCCACTTACAGCAGATGGACTATAGCACTCTAAAATTGTATCTAGTAACATTCATTAAAATGTGTGAATAAACCAGATGGCAAACTATGTGCTGGGGATAGTCTGCTTAGAAGTGGTGGAGCAGCGGTTTCCTTTTCCAATGTTATAACCTTTCAGAGACTGTTTTTCTTGCCTTCCTTTACTATCTTATACTATTCACAAATGATGACAAGGATGGGCAGCCTCTGGGCTCAAGTCCTGGCTCTGTAACTTAGTATTCCTCAAACTGCCCTTGGTAGAGTGCTTTTTGACACATAGGTGACACCTTTGCTTTTGAGATTATTATCCCAGTCTTTTAATAAGCAGGAGAATCTCAGCGTGATAACATGGGCGTGTAATCTTAGCAGTCAAGAGGCTGAAGCAGAAGGATGTCTAGTTTGAGGCTAGCCTAGGTGCTACAATAAGATAGACTTATCTCATTTTATTTCTTTAAAGTTCTCTCTCTCTCTCTCTCTCTCTCTCCCTCTCCCTCAAGAAGAGGAGGCTGGAGAGATGGCTTAGTGTCCTCTGCTTTTCCAGAGGATTGGTTTCATTTTCAGCAACCACATGGTGGTTCATAATCATACATAACTTCAGTTCCAGGGGATTTGATGCCTGCTTCTGGCTTCTAAGGGCACTGCATGTACATGGTGAACATATGTACAAGCACATCAAACAGCCATATATGTAAAATAAAGTAGGGATTAAAAATGAGAAACTCATATTCAGCAAATGCCTGCATACTTGTATGTTCACTATGTCTTTCTAAAACATTGACAGAAAATCCCCATTAATCAGACAATACTTTGGCAAATGAAATGACTGATGCCGCTCCCCATAGATCTGAAGTTGTTCTGAGTGACTATGAATTCCAGTGGACTTTATATCAGCATGTGTTCTTCTTCTTGAGGGTTATCTGTTGGCTTATAGGCATGGGAAGGCTATAAGATGGATTGTAGTGATTCCCCTCCTCCTGTTATGGTGACCATGAGTATGTGCGCAACCTGTGGCTTGTTCTTATCCAAAGAATATGTCCAAGGGGATGGTGTAATGTTGCACTTGTAGGGATTCCATTATGTCATGTGATCTTGATACAGCAGATTCAGAGAGGCTCTCCTGACTGGACTGATGAAGTAAGTGGCCATGTTGAGCAGCCCATGTGGTACAGAATGATGGACTGTCAACCTCTAAGACATGAGACTTCCAGCCTACAGGCAGAAAGCATATTAGCTATAAGAGTATATTATAAGAGTACTTTTCTCTTGGCGGGAACAAGAAGATCTGAAAAAAAAATGACCTGGAGGAGAAAGGGCTTATTTGGGGTTATAGATTGAAGGGATACAATCTACCATGGTAGACGAGCAGGGGCTTACTGGTCACATTGCACCCAAGGTAAAAAAGCACGGAGAGTACAGGAAGTGGAGCTGGATACGAAACCAGAATAGCCACCCACAGTGACCCCCTTCTTCCAGCAAGGCTCTGCTTCTCAAAGGTTTTCCATTTTTTTTCCCCCCAAACAGCACCAACAACTGAGGACAAAATTTTCAAACTCTGAGCCTATAGAGCACATTTTTACTTTTAAGCTATAATATAAGGAAATAAATTATGCCAATAACGCTATTGGAATGAATTTTTTTTTCTTGTTTTGCCTTCAGATCAAATGTAGCCCAGTCAACATCCTGGTGATACTGAATTGTGAGATCCTCTGGAGAAGTCCCTTATAATCCATACCCAAACTCCTGACCTGTGATACAATGCATATGCATGTGCGTGGTGTGTGTGTGTGTGTGTGTGTGTGTGTGTGTGTGTGTGTGTGTGTGTAAGTCTTTGGGTTTGTTACACTGCCATAGAAAACAATTGAAGGGGTGCAACTGGTGTGTGAGGAAGGCTTATGGGTGGCCATGGCCCAGCACTCTAAGACCTTTGCTAATTAAACTTGAAACTTCAGCTTTCTTTTGTGATTGCTGGGGAACTGTACAGGCAACTTCAAGAAGTTAATTCAGACTATCAGACTAAGTCCTGTTCCAGCTCTATCTTATAATAATGAATCAGTTTGGGATTGGGTTGGAGCTAAACTGGTTTTGTTTATTTGTTTATTTTAAATCAGATCACTCTTCAGTCCTTCTGCCTTTTAATGACTAGTTTCAGATATACAAAAGAACCAAGCTGATACTATGGAAAACACTTACAACTACCCTTTAAGCACACATATGTGTGCATTCATGCTTGCACAGGTCTACAGTTCCTGTATTATTAAAATACAGTATTAGTGTAGTATATTTGTTTTCATTAGTCAATATTGGCCACCATTTTTGATACATTTATTCGTTTGTTTTATTTTCTATGTGCACTGATGTTTTTACCCAGGTACATCTGTGTGAGAGTATCAGATTCCCCGGAACTGGAGTTACAGACAGTTGTGAGCTACTCTGTGGTTTCTGGGAATTGACCCTTGGTCCTTTGGAATAGCAGACAGTGCTCTGAACCACTGAGCCATCTCTTCAATATTATTGGTCATTTATTATTCCTGACTTACTAAGCATTCATCATACATGGCATACATAAAGTTCACTGCAGTAAAACTCCTCTGTTCTGAACTTATTCCTCTTTCCCTGTCTATAGTCCTAAACAACTACAGGGTTCTATTGTTTTCACAGTGTTATCTTTCCCAAAATACCTTAGGGTTGGAGTGATATGTATTTGTCCCCAGACTGGTATCATATGCTCGGCTATCTCCCTTTACGTTTTCTTCTTCTCCCTTCCCTGCCTCCCCTACCCTCAGCTTAATAAATAGATCTATTTCTATTGCTTAGTAATAAAATACTGTAAAGACATACTGCAGATGGCTTATCTGTTCATCTAGTAAAAGACATCTTGGATGTTTTCAACTGGGGTCATTATTTTAGGAAAGGCTCTGTCATCTTTCATGTACAGGTCTCTGTGTGAATATGAAATTTCAGTCTAATGGAGTCAACATGGAGGGCTTGAGCTACCGGAAGAGATGGTCAAAGTATACTTAGTTTTATAAGAGATCCTAGACCACTTGCATCACCGCAGATGCCGGCTGAGCATGCCTACTGTTGTACATCCTAGCTAGGCAGCATTTGATGCCTAAAAGTTCTACCAAGGGTAGTGTCTTAGTCTGTGCTCTATTGCTGCGAAGAGACACCATGGCTAAGGCAGCTGTTATAAAAGAAAGCATTACATGGAGGCTTGCTTATAGCTTCAGAGGTTTAGTTCATTACCCTCATGTTGAGAAGCATGGCGATACACAGGCAACAGAGAGTTCTACATCCAGATGGAAACTCAGGAAAAGAGAGAGCCACTGGGCTTGGCTTGGGCTTCTGAATCCCTAAAGCACCTTCCCAGTGAAACACTTCGTTCAACATGGCCTCATCTCCTAATTTCTCTTAAGTAGTGCCATGCCTTATGATCAAGCACATTGGAGCCTACGAGAGCCATTCCTATTCAAGCCACCACACTGATGATGCCTCATTGTTTTTTTTTTTTTTTTTATCATTTCCCTTTCCCTGGAAATTATGGTAAGAATGTTTTTACATGAGCCTAGCTTCCATATGCATATCTTCAGATATCTTGCCAGTTTTATATGGAATATATATATATATATATATAAATTAGGTGTATCTTTTACAAATCGATTTCCTCTGGTTTATAGTTTACCTTTGCATTCTCTAAGTAATATATTTTGTAGAGACGACACTTAAGCTTTGATTACGAAGTCATTTGTATTCCAGGGTTCTAAGTGGATTGAGAATGCTCTTGGCCTTGACTCTTCTAGAAGAGTCCCATTGTGTTTTTTTCCTTACTTGCTTCTTTTGGCTAGTTCCACAAAGCCACATTGTATTTTTGTATACATGGAAGAACAAAAGGTTTTTGCTGAAGGTGACTGTTGCTGCTCAGCATAACACTAAATCCCAATGGGGTGTGACTTTTATGTATCGTCAAGGACTTCCCTCAGTCACTCAGTAGTATCATGTAAGTAAAACCATAGCTCATTTACTTTGTGTTTCTAGGTCTGAATCATGTGGTTTTCAAAGTTGATATTAGACAGTAATTAAGAAACCCATCAGAACACCCTTTTTTGCTTCTTTTTTCCTTAAAATTAAAACTACAATTATAAAGAAATTGTAACATCATGATATAGAAATTGGTTGAGCATTGAGAAATTTAAGAATTTTGTTGTTTTTAAATAAGGTCTTCAGTTAGTTCATGTTGGCCACTTACCGCCTTCATAATTTCAACAGCAAAGCTATTCTTTACGATTTAGCTTTAACTTTCCTTTCCAGCATTATTGACTGCATTTCTGCTGTCTTCTCACATTTGTTTGATGATGCTCAGAGTTCTCAGGGATGCTTTGTTTCTCTATGTTCATTGTTTGAAATGCCTCTCCCGGATAACCTTTCCTTTCTTGGAAATTGCTGATTATTCTTCAGTGATGACTTGAGACTAAAGTAGATGCTCATGTGCAGGACTTAACCCTAAATCTGTTCGCTCCAGTGAGTTTCATGATAGTTGTTGACCTGTAGCTCCTTTTTCCTAGAGAGGAAGATGCTGGATAGAAGACACTCTTCTCCTCTTCTCGCTTTTGTCTCTCTAGCATCTCCTATGATGCTTGGCTCTTAAGAGAGTCTCAGGAAATGCATGTTAGAGTACTACAAAGAGTAGAATTGTCTCTTGGAATCCAAACCTATTGCTGGGGAAACATCTGGTTATGCTGCTGGCTCAGGAAACCTTCGTGAATGCCAATCACAGCAGAAACAAAATCCTTTCCAATGATTTCTGCTTTTGTATAATCGAAGAAAAGAGGATGGATTGTTTTTCTCTCCCTGCCAGTTGTTCAGCAGATGCTAGTCAGGTTGCATATGGATGCCAAGTTACATCCAAGGCATACCAGTTGTTTAATGTTGGATAATCTTAAAAGCAAAAGGAGAAACTGCCAATGATGACCTTTCTCTAGGGACCTTTATATTTCTTGGTGACATGCTGCTATGCAATAAAAATAAATAAATAATTTTTCTTGGAAAAAAGTAACCAGTGGAGAAAATTCTTTTTTTTTGATGAATTCTTTCATTTCTAATAAACATTCTTCTAAGCACAACTTTAACCATATGCTTGCTCTCCAGAAACTGTGGTGATATGCATGACACCAATCCCAGCAATCTCACAATATAGTGCTCAGTACATACAGATATTAACACACTCAATAGATATTTATTGAGTTGTCAAATCCATGTTTTTATTGATCCCATAGGTATGTATTAATGTACATTGATATGTACACTTACAGAATCGGTACCTATTGGGCCAACAAAGATGCAGATAGATGGGCTGTGAGTTTTAGGGAAGTTCTATATGCTGTCTAAATAAGTGGAATAGAACTATTGTAATGGCTAATGTTAACATTAAACTTAACAGAATCTAGAGTCACTTGGGAGATAGACCTCAGGACATGTCTTTGAGGATTACTTTTTTATTGGAAATTTTATGTATTTACCTTTCAAATGTTATTCCCTTCCACAGTTTCCTCTCAAGAAACCCCCTTTCATATCCCCCTTCACCCTGTTTCTATGAGGATGTGTCTCTACTCACCCACCCACTCCCACCTCACCACCCTGGCCTTCCCCTATCCTCGGGAATTAGACCTTCACAGAACCAAGAGCCTCTCCTCCCACTGATGTCCAACAAGGCCATCCTCTGCTACATATGCAGCAAGAGCCATGGGTCCCTCCATGTGGACTCTTTGGTTGGCAGTTTAGACCCTGGGAGCTTTGGGGGGGGGGGAGGTGCGTCTATTTGGTTGATATTGTTGTTCTTCCTATGGGGTTGTAAACATCTTCAGCTCCTTCAGTCCTTTCCCTAACTCCTCCACTGGGGTCCCCATGCTCAGTCTTATGGTTGGATGCGAGCATCCACTTCTGTATTTGTCAGATTCTTGCAGAGCCTCTCAGGAGACAGTTATATCAGGCTCCTGTCAGCAAGCACTTCTTGGCATCTGCAATAGTGTCTGGGTTTGGTGTCTGTATATAGGATGAATCCTCAGGTGGGGCAGTCTCTTGATGGCCTTTCCTTCAGTCTCTGTCCCACACTTTGCACCCGTATTTCCTTGTGACAGGATCCATTCTGGGATAAAAATTTGTAGATGAGTGGGTAGTCCCCTCCCCTAACCAGGAGCCTTGCCTAACCTCTGGATATGGTCTCTATAGATTCTTCCTCCCCTTTGTTGGGCATTTCAGCTAATTTCATCCCTGTTGGATCCTGGGAGCCTTTTGCTTTACTAGCATCTGGGACTTGCTTGTGGCTATCCCCAGCTCCCCATCCCCCATTGATACACATGTCTATTCACATTCCTGACCCTCTGTATCTCCTCCTATACCTGATCCTGCCCCCTTTTCCCTCTCCCTCCCCTCTCTTCCTCCTAAGACTCTCTCATCTTCTACCTCCCATGAATATTTTGTTCCCTCTTCTAAGAATGACTGAGGCATCCACATCTTAGTCTTCTTTTTCTTGAGCTTCATATGGTCTGTGAATTGTATCTTGGGTATTCCGATCTTCTGGGCTAATATCCACTTATCAGGGAGTGCATACCATGTGTGTTCTTTTGTGGCTGGGTTACCTCACACAGGATTATATTTTCTAGTTCCATTCATTTGCCTAAGAATTTCCTGAAATCATAATTTTTAATAGCTGAGTAGTACTCCATTGTGTAAATGTACCACTTTTCTGTATCCATTGCTCTGTTCAAGGACATCTGGGTTCTTTTCAGCTTCTGGCTATTATAAATAAGGCTGCTATGAACATAGTGGAGCATGTGTCCTAGTTATATGTTGGTGCATCTTTTGGGTATATGCCCAGGAGTGGTATGGCTGGGTCCTCAGGTAGTATTATGTCCAATTTTCTGAGGAATCACTTGACTGATTTCCAGAGTCGTTGTACCAGCTTGCAACCCCACCAACAATGGAGGAATATTCCTCTTTCTCCATATCCTCACCACCATCTGCTGTCACTTGAGTTTTTCATCTTAGCCATTCTGACTGGTGTGAGGGAGAATCTCAGGGTTGTTTTGATTTGCATTTCCCTGACAACTAAGGATGTTAGACACTTCTTTAGGTGCTTCTTGGACATTTGAGAGTCCTTAGTTGAGAATTCTTTGTTTATCTCTGTACCCCATTTTTAATAGGGTTATCTTAATTATGTTAATTGAGATGGGAGACCTCCCCACTATGAGAGGCACCATCCCTAGGCACAATTCCTGGAAAAAGAAAGCTAAGCACTAGTAAGTATGCATTCATTGCTCTCGTCTAATTATAGATTTACAATTTAATATGGTCAGTTGCTTCAAGCTACTACTCCTATGATGACTCTCTCTTAGGTTTTGCTTGCTTGTTAAGAGTGTTTTATCACAGCAAAGGAAGCTAAAATATCCATATGTAGATAACCTATCTAGTCAAGGTTCTTTAGATATTTAGATAGCTAAATTAAGAATAAGTTGAATTGCTTGGATTATCCAGCTATACATTGTTGATTAGTCTTCATCTCTGATAATGAGAGCTTGTCAGGAAGGGCCAGTGAATTATTGTACTTACTCGTTGACTGCTTCCTATTGTGCTAATGTCTAGTCTTATGGATAATTCAGAAGATTGACACATGGTCATGGTCTCTAGAGATAAGTAATTTAGGAATAGGAAAAATAAGATAAGTTATAAAAAATGTAGAATGCTACCATAGAAGGGAGTTGAGTAGAAAGAAGGAAAAACAGTGTGAGCAAACGCTCCTCATCCTCCTGTTAGTCTGACCCAAGTTCATGGCTCACCCTTTTCTGCCTTGCTATTTATTCATGTACTTACCTGTTCACTCATTACACAAAAATAGATGGGCCATCACTATATAGTACCTACCTTAGGGCCATCACTACATAGTACCTACCTTACAAGGTACTGGGGAGTTAAAATATGCTTTTCCTGTTAGCAAATAAAAGGTTGTATTGACCAATGTGAAAAATTATAATTGTTCTGAGAGGAAACAAAAAGTGCC
Organism: Montemys delectorum; assembly: GCA_019843815.1. Lineage (NCBI taxonomy): Eukaryota > Metazoa > Chordata > Mammalia > Rodentia > Muridae > Montemys > Montemys delectorum. The sequence continues at coordinate 15,313 of JADRCD010225378.1, read as the reverse complement.
AAGATGATGAAATGTCTAACTTTGATCTTCAGTGCCTCCTATGCTACTCAGTGCCTAGTAAGTCCTTCAAAGGCCTTAGGGACCTATCAGAGAAACCTTTGGCGACAGCACCAAAGTATTCCATTTGATCTACTCTGTGCCTATCCAAAAGAATTCTTTGAAGATTTTTCTCAATTTCAATGGCTTGATTATAAATTAATAGCTCTTTAATTTTTCTTGAAGAATGTTTAACCCTGAGGACAGAACACTCAGACTAATCAAAGTCATTTAGTTTTGGGCAGTGTCAAAATAACACACTGGGCGAACAGTGCAAGGTCTCCAATTTGGAGTGGATATTTGTTAAGTCTGGGACTTGTAAAATAGTTACCATGTCACTCACCATCTCATGAGTCTTTGGAGATGGTGAAATAAAAGTATAAATAGATAATATCGCCATAGGAGTTAGTAGTTACTCTCGGAGCATGTGTCGTGAATGGGTAGAGGAGAAGGGGGAAGGACCTTTGAACAGCAGTCGCAGCGAAACCACATGGATTCTTATTCATTTTGCCATTGTAAGTTGCAAGAAACTTGTTCTCGATATCTCTCAGGGAGAGCAGCATACCTTGTCATCATCGCCCATATCTCATCTCAGAGACAATTGTGTTCAGCTTTGCTGGATGATTTATTTTAGTCCAGTATTTACATGTGTGTCTCCAAACTCTTGAATTGATAGTTTCAAATCTTAATCCTTTTATACTAAAAACTTCTCATTTTGGAAAACTTGTGGGAAGAAAACAAAAGGCCTTTTCTAACTTCTTCCACTAGGCCTATGCTATTCTGTTGTCTCCCTAGTCAAGCTATGCCCTTCATTTTCTCTCCCTTTCCTTCTTTTCAAACAGAATGGAGTTTGTTTAACTCAGAGTTATGGAGCTTGGGGAGCCTAAGAGCACGTGCCGGCATCTGCGATGCCTTCTAGCTGTGTGAGTTGTGCTTTTCTTAGACCAATATGCAAATTTACATATTTATGACTAAATAAGTGATGTGTGGAAGGGAATTTCGTTGGAAATTATGGCTGTTACTGTAAAGCGATTCTGGTAGAGAATCATCTTGCTTTGATATCTGTTAATTTCCTGTGTGTGGGTAAGGCATTTAACCTCCACGTAGCTGCTGATTAAATCTTGTGCAGTATTTAGTCCCATTGGATGTTCTCTCTCAAGTTTTCCTTTTGCTTTTAGATTTATTGATTTTATTTTACACTTATGAGTGTTTTGCCTGCATGCAAGTATGTGTACCTTGTGCGTGCCTGGTGCTTGTGGAGGTCAGATGAGGGTATTGGATCCTACGGAACTAGAGTTATGGGTGTTTGTGAGCCATTGTGTGGGTCTCTTGTGAGAGTAGCCAGTGTTCTTAACCTCTGAATGAACCCTCCAAATCCTAATTTCCCCTTGAACAATTTTGTCTTACAACACTCTGGCATGTTTCCATGTGTGCAAGATATGCTTTATTTATTTATTTATTTATTTATATATTTATTTATTTTGCTTCAAAACTCTCATACCAGGACATGGTGTTTTTTCTTGTGTATTTTCTTCTCTAATGCATATCAGGCTAGCACAAGTCTCTTAAGAATCTGAACATGGCAGAAGTTCTTTGATAGCACAAAGTTCATTTTGTGTCTGGGTGACTCTGGACCTACTTTTATTTACCTCATTCAATAAGCTACGTCACTAGCTAAATTAGATACTATAGTCCTGCCTGTTTAAAAGCATCAGAAACAATGCGTGTGTGCTTGTGTGCAAGTGTGCTTGTATGTGTATAAAGAGAGGACCAATGGAGAAGATTAACTGTGTATTGTTACTACAAGCCTGAATTCTTTCCTAATTTAGATGTGGTGTAGCAATTTGTTTTGTGGAGCAACCCTTGAGTACCCCAGCTATGGCTTGTGTTGGTCTCAAGGGTTCATGGCATCTCAAGGGTAGATATTTTTGGAACCCACCTGGTGTTCATAATGTGACTCTGGAAGGGCTGGATAATTGTTGCTGTGAAACAATTGACTAATATCAAACAGGCACTAAAGGGTTATTGATTCATGATTTATTTCAATGGGTAGATATCCCACAAAACCCTCCACTTTCCCTGGAATTTCTTTGCTGCTACTGTTGTTTCTTATATAATGCCATGTTTTTCCTTTTAAAAAGGTTTTTGCTTTTTTACTATTTAATTTTTAAGTTTTTGTATTGTAAGTATTTTTGTCTGTATGTATATTTGTTTGTGTACTCTATGCATGTCTGGTTCCTGCAGATAGTTATGAACCATTGGATTGGACCTGGGTCCTCCACAAGAGCAGCAAGTACTCTTAGCCACTGAGCCCTCTCTCCAGTCCCTGGATAACACCTCTTGGAAACACATCCTGTGTATTCTAGATGACTATGGGCTAAACCACCTTGTCTTCTTCCTCCTTTGTCTTTCGCCTTGCTGCACTGGAGAAAAGGTCTGTCTTAAGACAGGACATGGACAAAGGGAAGGCATTCCTTTTGTAGTGTTGGTGTGTGGAACTATCACTATTTTGCTCTAACAATTGATGGGAGCTTGGCTTTTAAGGGAACTCAGGGTTAGTTGCTCCCTGCCCCATATCCAGAGAGCATTGACTTTCTGTTTTCTAGCTATCAAGAAGTAAAAAAGCTATTTCCTGGGCAAGAAACCTTTTGGGCCATTTCTTTACCTTCAGATGAAATGTATGACTCAGTAGTTTTGTAGGTCCTCCGTCTGTTGCACTGGCATGCTATCTTGTTGAGTTTTTGATTTTCTGAAAGACAGAAAAGATATTGATTAAAATCTTTTGATATGGTTCAGGTGAAGTAAGATGTCAGCTGTAATAAGCATATGAAGTAATTGGGCATATTTTAATATATATATGATATGTGTGTATTTCTATTTCTAACTTTCTTATTTGCCTAGGGTTCTTGGTATGCATTGGTCCCCTGAGTCCTACTGTTCTTATTACATGTTCTCACCTGTCATGATCTCTTCTGTTGTACTTTAGGGCACCTCTATGTTTACTTTCTCACAGAATGGGAGACAGTGATTATTTTGCTCAGAGTAACAGAGTGGTTTGAACCTTTTCCTGCTTTACTAGACTCTCATCAATCATTACTTCAAATGAGCTTGTTTTACTGATATCTGAGGTTGGGCGCAATTCTTGGTGAAATTTTGCTTAGTTCGCAGTGTGTACCAATGCTAAGCATCTGGTTCTCTAGGTTTGTACTGATTTTGTGGTTGGCCCATCAGTTTTCCAGCAGTCAGAGTGTTGCCATGATCTCTTCAGCCTCAGCATTTTGGACATTTCAATCTGAATGAATCTGGTTGTAATGATTGTCCTGTGCATTGTGGGATATCTATCAGCATCCTGACTCCACCCACCCATGTGTCACATGTACGCCCCTGATTTAAAAAAAACAAAAATGTCTCCCGATAGTCGCAAAAGCAAAATTCTCATATAGTCAAAAACCCACTGTGTAACGGTATATTGTAAGAAACAGAGAAAAAGATAAACCACTTTCTGTTCAGGGTCATATAGTAATTGTTCATTATTGTGTAGCATATTGAGTGTGCTGCAGGTATTCAACTTTGCTATTGAATTATGTACATGAATAAGTGGGGCTTTATTCAATAAAACTTAATTTACAAAAATAGGCAGCAGACAGACATTTTGTTTGTGTAATTTGTCAACTCCCAATATTCTACATAGATCAGAGATTTTGGAGAGAGTTGAGCACAAGTCCCTTTCTAGCCATAGGAACTCAGTTAAACTCAAATGCAAACAACACTATTTACTCCAAGATATTAGAGATCACACATGAGACCCTAACACCTTTGCTGGACATTTCTAGAACGTCCTCAAGGTAGTGTTACTGCTCATCAGAATGTGAACTTCAAGGAATGAGACATGGATAATGAGTACTATTTTATGTGTTTGCTTTGCTCAGTACTTGGTATACTGTCTTTGTTTATTGTATATTTGGGAAGAAATAACTCAATGCATGTTGTTATGCTCAATGCAACTTTATCTTATGTTGGTATCAGCATCAAACATGCTTTCAAGATATTTTACAAAGAAAAATGTTTTGATAAGACATTTAAGAACAATTTTTGCTTTCAACATTAATGAAAGACTTTTTGCCTGGTAATATCTAGACCCAATAGCGTCGTATCTATATAAGAAGTGTTTTGTACTTTCCCACAGCTTCCAAGAGGGCTGAAATTGCATATATGCTATCAGAAGCACCAAAAAATAATGACATAATTTTGTAGCATTAGAATAGATTATCTTTTAGCATATTAAGACAAAATTATATCTGCTTATTGTTACTATATAAATTACAAAACCTGACCTTTCTTTTAGGGCCTAATAATCCACTGCAAGTGTTCATGGGAATTTTTCCGTAGTACAATGAATTTTAGGATGCTGAATCTTTAGAATAATTGAGATTTTTCTGAGGCAGATTTAACACTTTGCTTACTAGAAGCAAAATGTATGAGCAAAACCCTAATTGATTGGTGTCAAGGTCTAACCGATGTTGGAGTCCCAAGACAATCACTGTATGTTATGATTTTAATATTAATTTTATTATTTTTAAGTATTTGTATATGTGTGTGTCTACACGTGACTGTGTGTGTGAAAATGCAGGTGCCTGCAGAGGCCAGTGACTTTGGATTCTCTGGAACTAGATTTATAGATGGTTGTGAGCAACCTGAAGTAGATGCTAACAACTGAACTCAGGTCCAAAGCGGCAAGTACTCTTAAACTCTGCACCATTTATTCATCTATGGATGCTAGTCTTTTTATGTTATTCTATGTCCAGTGGAGATGTGGTATATGAGGAACAGAATACAATCAATTCTGAGAAATAAAGAGTGGATTGACCTGGAAACACTTTCAAGAAGGGACAAGATAACTGTAAGGAACATTAAGGAAGCTTTGTGTTTATTTGGGAACAAATCAAAAATTAAAAGATATGCTCCAAATAGTCCTGATATTTGTAAATTCCTCAAGGTGGGAGAAACCTTTGATAGTTTTCTGCTCATGACTTTCTTGAGATCCATAGGAGAATGAAAGAATATGGGAGACTTGGCAGGATACATGAATAAGCTCAGAAGGCAACCTCAGAGCACAACACCTATGGTATAAGTAGGAACCAGATTCAAGTTAGTGTGGACAAGATAAGCCAAGCATCTGTCTAAAACACCAACCATCTAAACATATGTCCTACTCCATTTCCTCATAACTTATAAAGAACAAATCTTTTAATTAAAATGTGGTTATATCACTTTCCCTCTCTTCTCTCCAACTCTTCTCATGCTCCACCATATTCCCTCTCAAATCAATGACCTCTTATTCTTTAATTACTACTGTTTTACACACACACACACACACACACACACACACATACATGCACACACACACACACACACACACACAGAGAGAGAGAGAGAGAGAGAGAGAGAGAGACAGACAGACAGACAGACAGACAAATAGAGAAACAGAGAGACAGAGACAAAGAGAGAGACAGAGAGAGAGCCTGCTGAGTTCTTTTAGTGTTGTTTAGATGTATATATTGTAGGGCTGTTCACTTGATATTGGATAACCATTTAGGTTGCTTGTCCTTGAGGAATACTAATTCTTTCTTTCTCCAAAGTCATTAATTACTTGTAGCTCTTTACCTAGGGTTGGCGCACAAGGAGAATCCCCCACCCACTCATCCACTTTGACATGCTAAGTGGCAACATTGTCCAGTCTTAGTTAGGCAGCCATCTTGTTGAGATTTCATGAGTGTGGCTTACCAGTACTATCTAGAGGACATAATCTCTATAAGCACTACTCTGATACTCTGCAGTCTTTCCACCCCTTTGTCCATTATGAATCTGGAGCCTTAGATGAAGGGGTTTGGTTATAGATATATCAGATAGCTCCCCATGCTCATTTGTTCAATGGACTTTGAGAAGTTGTTACTTTTTACAGTGGTCTCTGTCTTCCTAAAAGAGAAGCTTCGTTGATATGGGTTGAGAGTTACACTTATCTGTGGATACAAGGATAAGTATTTAGAATGCAATTAGGAATTATTCTGTCTTATGAAAGTAGCAATAATATGTTCTCCTTTAAGATGCATAACTTTAATATCCCTGGGTAGATGGCTAGGTTTATAGTACCAGTTGTGATTTCCCTCCTGTTGAGAAGGCCTTAGTAAAATCAAAGAGCTGTTTGGTTACTACCACAATATAAGTGCCACTGTTGGACCTTTAGGTATATCTTACTATGCTGGTCATTTTGTTCATATGTGTCACAGCTGAGTAAGACTGCCAATTCCTTTTCTCTATTGGCAGATTATATAGTGCCCTCCTGTAGTATGAAAGCTAGTTCTTATAGAGGAGACTTTCAAGTCCGTTCCAATTCCTTCGTATTCTGTGTGTTAAGTGTGTAGTATCTTCAGAAATAAGGACATACCTTCAACTTCTGATGAGAAAATAAATTTGTTTCTTAACGTCCTGGAGGATAGAAGACCAAGTTCAAGGTATTATATCTGTAACAGTCATCGTGCTACTTAATACCATAGTGGAGAGCAGAGGAACAAATATACATATCCTCCTCTCCTCCTCCTCCTCCTCCTCCTCCTCCTCCTCCTCCTCCTCCTCCTCCTCCTCATCTTACTTTTCCTTCTTCTTTCCCTTCCTACCTCCTATCTCTTTCTTTTTCTTTTATTGCAAATTTTTCTTCACTAACAATATTCCTATGATTATCTTTTGGGAGATTGTAATTGATGATATGACTCCTTTAACAGAGCAAGTCTATTTCCTTTTGGGTTCCAAAGAGATTGCAAAAGATGTTTTGACTTGTGTCCCTAGTAACTTGAAGAATTTGTGTGTGTGTGTGTGTGTGTGTGTGTGTGTGTGTGTGTGTGTGTGTGTAGCCTGGGATTCTATTCTGTTCAGTAGAATGATTGATTTTTATTCAGAATGTGTTAACAGATAAATCTTGGTTGAGAGATGGAACAGTAGACATAATTATTTAACACTGTTCAGGCTGTCAACTGATCATACTTATTGGACTCTGTAAGAATTTCCCTTTATGGAAAGCTGTCTCTTATGAGTGTTTTCTAAAGTTAGCTTGTGCCCAAAGCCTAGTATTAACTCTCTTCTCTTCTCTTCTCTTCTCTTCTCTTCTCTTCTCTTCTCTTCTCTTCTCTTCTCTTCTCTTCTCTTCTCTCCTCTCCTCTCCTCTCCTCTCCTCTCCTCTCCTCTCCTCTCCTCTCCTCTCCTCCCTTCTCCCATCTCTCTGTCTCTGCCTGTCTCTCTGTCTCTCTTTCTGTCTCTGTTTCTTTCTCTCTCTCTCTTTCATCAACTAAGATAACTTGAGTTCAAGAAGCCTCTGTTGCAGGTGAACAGAGAGCATCCCTTTCCTAATATAAGTGTTGTTCCATGTTCTGCACAGGTGTTATTCCTAAGAACACCTATTAATAAATACTGTTTATGCAGATTGTAGGGCTTCACAATACTTTTCCTGTTGAATTGACCTATGGGAGTTGACAACAGAAGTTGTCTTAAGAAGATTCTTAAGATTCCTGCTTGGGCCAGCACAGCAGAAACAATATATTTGCAAAGTTCAGTGGAAATAGGAACCACAGGGATTGTGGTATATACCATTTTTAGGGTCAATGGTACATTGGAGGATAGTAAGAGGCAAAAAATGATTAATAAGGAGTGGCCATGTGATAGGATTTTGTTTTTGTTTGGATTCCCATGATAAGGGTCAATACGTATCTTGATAGGAATTGACTTATAATTTGAATATATTTGGTTTGTTTTTCTTTCTCATAGACCTTTAGCTAGCACAAGTCAGTGCTTGGAAGTCTGATCCTAGTATTACATCAGATTCTTGGACCAACTTTACAATAAGAAGCTATGTTAGTAGTCACATGGCAAAAGACTTTATTGGTCTTACTATAAGCTGTGATACCCTGTGACCTGGTCTAGTGATAATCTTTAAAGGACAAAATGAAGTACTAGGTGAGAGATAATATCTTGCATGGAAAAGGAGGTCTTTTCCATGTTGTAATACACACATACACACACACACACACACACACACATACAAATAAATGACTATTTTTGTAAGATCTATATCCCACAGATGGTGAACCGTTAAATCACAGGTAATGATTCTTTAGAGCATTTTTAATTTGCCTGAATCAAAGAATGTTGATAAACCTTTCCTTACTCTGATAAAACATCCTGGAAAGAAAGAAATCTTATAAGAACTTTTATTTACAAATCCCTATGTCAAAAGACCAGCAGTCAAGAAGTAAGAGTCAACTTCCAGGCAGTTGACCCTGACCATCCAGAAGGTAAAATTACTTTTACACAATGAAGTTAGGCAAGAATGTGTTTGGCTAGGGATGATTCACTAGGGCGAGTCTTGGCACACCCTTACTCTCCTTCATGACACTTAGACAAAGTCTTGATGTGTATAGATCATGCTCCTAACCAGTATCTCTATTCTTTTGATGGGGAGCACTGTGGATATGCTACCAGGTAAATTATCAAGTTCAAAGGAGGGGCTAAGTAGAGAGAGAGAAAGGTAGCAGAATGTGTAGCAAAGGAGGAAAAAGTATCAGTTATGGCTTAAAATTTCACCTTGGTGGAAAGTAAAAGGACTAGATGGACTGAATACTGTGTATGGCATCTGGTTACCCTTGAGAACCGAAGACTCAAGCTGCTGATAGCTCACTTTGGAGTCTCTCTGCAGAAAAATCTTCTGCTTAAGAGGACTTGCTTTGTTTAGGCTTCTAGGGACTCCATGGTGGCAGCCTATATCTATCAAGAGGTTCATGTAAGAGGACAGAGGTTTGGACCTTGCCCTAGGCAGAACGCTCTTTCTGATCCAGAGCTCATCATAGGATTGGCTGAAGTCTTTCCTGCCAGTCATTCACAGATTCTGACATTTTTCATTGCCTGTGCTTTGATGGGTCACACTTTTTCTTTACCCATCAGTCTTATTATTGAGTCGGTTTCCTAGGGAACCCAATTTATGATGGCTCCTAAAAGAAATGTTTACATGTTTGAAAGATGCAGTGTCATTCTAAATATATCCACAATAGTTACCCCTATCCTCAAGGGAGTGTGAGGGACTGATATTATCCAGTTATGAATAAAGGAAAATCTGAGCTGGAATGAAACATAGTTCCAAATACCATTAAGATGGTATGCTAGTCTCACCAAAAGCCATTTATTGAATCACAAATAAAGACGACTATGATTTTAATATAATATTTTACTAATTCCTTGACAAGTTCATACAATGTGTTTTGATCATATCCACCCTGACTCCTCTCAGATTTACCTCCACCTTCCTACCCCTCCCAACTTTATGCCTTTAAAAAAATGACATGTAATCATTAAGACTGGAAAATCTTTTCCTTAAAAGAAAATAAAAGCAGGCTACTAAATGATATTGAACTGGAAGAACACAAAAATGAGCCTACCTGGGTCAGTAACAAGGCCCAGTTTGACCAGAGGGGTAGTTTATGAACCTAGGAATATATTTCAGAGAAAGAAATCCCAGGAGGATGTTGATGGTGATTGTGTAGTCCTAAAGAACTCAGAGCTTGAGTAGCAACCTTGTCACAAACTCCAGATGCCCTTATGTAAAAGTGTTCATCTTTACCTGGGCATTTGTTCTGAAAAGATCCACTCCAAGCATTGGGTACCAGCTCATCCCTGTGTCTACTCAGTGCACATGGGTAGACATCCATCCAGCCTTGTCCAATCTATTCTCTCCTGGGCCTTGAAGCTGGAGAGTGCATGAGGAGGCAATGGGGCCAAGGGGAACTCAGCTCACCATCTGGAAGTTATGATAAAGTGGATAATTGTGCCAGTGGTACCTATTCCCAAGAGATTCAACGTAGTCTGCCTTATTTCTTGCTTGCTCTCCATGCCCATCATTTATCTGTGACTCCAAGGGGCTTATAGTTAATATGAGATTTGAGTTAAAATAAGTATGTGCATGTAGGTTTTGCCTTCATGTATATCTGTGTACCATATTGGTACTTGGTATACTTGGAGGTCAGAAAAAGGCATCAGTGCCCCTAGGACTAGGGCCACAAGTGGATGCTGGAAAATGAATCAGGGTTCTCTGGAACAGCAGCCCATGCACTAAACTGCTGAGCCATCTTTCCAGCCATATATATATATATATATATATATATATATATATATATATATCAAGTATATCACAGAATCAGTACAGAATCAATCAGGATCGCTCTGTCTCCCACTATAGC
>JADRCD010225377.1:0-29165 GCA_019843815.1 Montemys delectorum | reverse complement strand
TCCTTCATTGGGGACCGTGTACTCAGTCCAATGGATGGCTGTGAGCCTCTATTTCTGTATTAGTCGGGTACTGTCAGAGCCTTTCAGGAGAAAGCTATATCAGGCTCCTGTCAGCGAGCACTTGCTGGCATCCACAACAGTGTCTGCATTTGGTGATTGAATATGGGAAGGATTCCTAGGTGGAGCAGTCTCTGGATTGTTCTCCCTTCAGTCTCTGCCCCATAGTGTGTCTCTGCAACTCCTTCCATGGGTATTTTGTTCCCCCTTTTAAGAAGGAACAAAGTATCCACACTTTGGTCTTCCTTCTTCTTGAGTTTTTTGTGGTTTATGGATTGTATTTTGTGTATTCTGATCTTCTGGGCTAATATCCACTTATCAGAGAGTGTATACCATGTGTGTTCTTTATTTTTTGTTTTTTTCGAGACAGGGTTTCTCTGTATAGCCCTGGCTGTCCTGGAACTCACTCTGTAGACCAGGCTGGCTTCGAACTCAGAAATCTGCCTACCTCTGCCTCCCAAGTGCTGAGATTAAAGGCATGCGCCACCACTGCCTGGCGCCATGTGTGTTCTTTTGTGATTGAGTTACCTCACTCAGGATGATATTCTCCACATCCAACCATTTCCCTAAGAATTTCATAAATCTATTGCTTTTAATAGCTGAATAATTAGTACTCCATTGTGTAGATGTAGCACATTTTCTGTATCCATTCCTCTGTTGAGGGACATCTGGATTGTTTGTAGTTTCTGGCTATTATAAATAAGGCTGCTATGAACATAGTGGAGCATGTGTCCTTATTACATGTTGGAGCATCTTCTGGGTGTATGCCCAGAAGTGGTATAGCTGGGTCCTCTGGTAGTACTATGTCCAATTTTCTGAGGAACCGCCAAACAGATTTCCAGAGTGGTTGTACCAACTTACAATCCCACTAGCAATGAAGGAGTGTTCCTCTTTCTTCACAACCTCTCCAGCATCTGCTGTCACCTGAGTTTTTGATCTTAGCCATTCTGACTGGAGTGAGGTAGAATCTCAGGGTTGTTTTGATTTGCATTTCCCTGATGACTAAGGATGTTGAACATTTCTTTAGGTGCTTCTCAACCATTTGGTATTCCTCAGTTGAGAATTCTTTGTTTAGCTCTGTACCCTATTTTTAAAATAGGGTTATTTGGTTCTCTGGAGTCCAACTTCTTGAGTTCTTTGTATATATTGGATATTAGCCCTCTAGCAGATGTAGGATTGGTGAGGATCTTTTCTCAATCTGTTGATTGCCATTTTGTCCTATTGACAGTGTCCTTTGCCTTACAGAAGCTTTGTAATTTTATGAGGTCCCATTTGTCAATTCTTGATCTTAGAGCATAAGCTATTGGTGTTGTCTTCAGGAAGTTTTCCCCTGTGCCTATGTGCTCAAGGCTCTTTCCTAGTTTCTTTTTTATTAGTTTCAGTGTACCTGGTTTGATGTGGAGGTCCTTGATCCACTTGGACGTTAGCTTTGTACAAGGAGATAGGAATGAATCAATTTGCATTGTTCTACAGGTTGACTGCCAGTTGAGTCAGCACCATTTGTTGAAAATGCTGTCTTTTTTCCACTGGATAGTTTTCACTCCTTTGTCAAAGATCAAGTGACCATAGATGTGTGTGTTCCTTTCTGGGTCTTCAATTCTATTCCATTGATCCACCTGCCTGTCACTGTACCAATACCATGCAGTTTTTATCACAATTGCTCTGTAGTACAGCTTAAGGTCAGGGATGGTGAATCCACCAGAGGTTCTTTTAGTGTTGAGAATGGTTTTCGCTATCCTGGGTCTTTTGTTATTCCAGATGAATTTGCAAATTGCTCTTTCTAAGTCTGTGAAGAATTGAGTTGGAATTTTCATGGGGATTGCATTGAATCTGTAGATTGCTTTTGGCAAGATGGCCGTTTTTACTATATTAATCCTGCCAATCCACGAGCATGGGAGATCTTTTCATCTTCTGAGATCTTCAATTTCCTTCTTCAGAGACTTGAAGTTTTTGTCAAACAGATCTTTTACTTGCTTAGTTATTGTCACACCGAGGTATTTTATATTATTTGTGACTATTGTGAAGGGTGTTGTTTCCCTAATTTCTTTCTCTGCCTGTTTATCCTTTGTGTAGAGGAAGGCCACTGATTGGCTTGAGTTAATTTTATATTCAGCTACTTTGCTGAAGTTGTTTTTCAGGTGTAGGAGTTCTCTAGTGGAATTTTTGGGGTCACTTAAGTATACTATCATATCATCAACAAATAGTGATAACTTGACTTCATCCTTTCCAATTTGTATCCCTTTGATCTCCTTTTGTTGCCTAATTGCTCTGGCTAGAACTTCAAGTACAATATTGAATAGGTAGGAAGAGAGTGGGCAGCCTTGTCTAGTCCCTGATTTTAGTGAGATTGCTTCAAGTTTCTCTCCATTTAGCTTGATGTTGGCTACTGGTTTGCTGTATATTGGTTTTTTACTATATTTAGGTATGGGCCTTGAATTCCTGATCTTTCCAAGACTTTTATCATGAAGGGATGTTGGATTTTGTCAAATGCTTTCTCAGCATCTAATGAGATAATCATATGGTTTTTTTTCTTTGAGTTTGCTTATGTAGTGAATTATGTTTATGAATTTCTGTATATTGAATCATCCTTGCATCCCTGGGATGAAGCCTACTTGATCATGATGGATGATCATTTTGATGTGTTCTTGGATTCGGTTTGCAAGAATTTTATTTAGTACTTTTGCATCGGTATTCATAAATGAAATTGGTCTGAAGTTTTCTTTCTTTATTAGGTCTTTGTATGATTTAGCTATCAGAGTAACTGTGGCTTCATAGAACGAATTGGGTAGAGTACCTTTTGTTTCTATTTTGTGGAATAGTTTGAGGAGTATTGGTATTAGGTCTTCTTTGAAAGTCTGATAAAACTCTGCACTAAACCCATCCGGTCCTGGACTTTTTTTGGTTGGGAGACTGTTAATGACTGTTTCTATTTTGTTAAAAGATATGGGACTGTTTAGATAATTTATCTGATCTTGATTTAACTTTGGTACCTGTTATCTATCTGGAAAATTGTTCATTTCATCCAGGTTTACCAGTTTTGTTGAATATAGGCTTTTGTAGTAGGATCTCATGATTTTTTTGATTTCCTCAGTTCTGTTGTTATGTTTCCCTTTTCATTTCTGATCTTGTTAATTAGGATACTGTCTCTATGCTCTCTAGTTAGTCTGACTAAGGGTTTATCTATTTTGTTGATTTTCTCAAAGAATCAGCTTCTGGTTTGGTTGATTCTTTGTATATCTCTTTTTCTTACCCTTTGGTTGATATCAGCCCTGAGTTTGATTATTTCTTGCCTTCGATTCCTCTTGGGTGAATTGGCTTCTTTTTGTTCTAGAGCTTTCAGATGTGCTGTCAAATTGCTGGTGTATGCTCTCTCAGTTTCTTTTTGGAGGCACTTAGAGCTATGAGTTTTCCTTTTAGGACTGCTTTCATTGTGTCCCATAAGTTTGGGTATGTTGTGGCTTCATTTTCATTAAACTCTAGAAAGTCTTTAATTTCTTTCTTTACCAAGTTATCATTGAGTATAGTATTGTTAAGCTTCCATGTGTATGTGGGCTTTCTATTGTTTATATTGTTATTGAGGAGTAGCCTTAGTCCATGGTGATCGATAGGATGCAAGAAATTATTTAAATCTTCTTGTATCTGTTGAGGCCTGATTTGTGACCAATTATATGGTCAATTTTGGAGAAGGTGCCATGAGGTACTGATAAGAAGGTTTATCCTTTTGTTTTAGGATAAAATGTTCTATAGATATCTGTTAGATCCATCTGTTTCATAACTTCTGTTAGCTTCACTGTGTCTTTGTTTAGTTTCTGTTTCCATGATCTGTCCATTGCAGAGAGTGGGGTGTTGAAGTCTCCCACTATTTTTGTGTGTGGTGCAATGTGTGCTTTGAGCTTTAGTAAAGTTTCTTTTACAAATGTAGATGCCTTGCATTTGGAGCATAGAGGTTCAGAATTGAGAGTTCATCTTGGTAGATCTTAACTTTGGTGAGTATGAAGTGTCCCTTCTTATCTTTTTTGATCACTTTAGGTTGAAAGTCTATTTTACTTGATACTAGAATGGCTACTACAGCTTGTTTCTTGGGACCATTTGCTTGGAAAATTGTTTTCTAGCCTTTTATTCTGTTTTTGTCACTGAGGTGGGTTTCCTGTATGCAACAAAATGTTGGGTCTTGTTTATGTACCCAGTGTGATAGTCTTTGTTTTTTTATTGGGGAATTGAGTCCATTGATATTAATAGATATTAAGAAAAGTTATTCTTGCTTCATGTTATTTTTGTTGTTAGAGTTGGGATTCTGTTCATGTGGCTATCTTCTTTTAGTTTTGTTGGAAGATTACTTTCTTGGTTTTTCTAGGATGTAGTTTCCCTCCAGGTGTTGGAGTTTTTCTTTTATTATTCTTTGAAGGGCTGGATTTGTGGAAATATATTGTGTAAATTTGGTCATGTCATGGAATATTTTGGCTTCTCCATCTGTATTAGTCAGGGTTTCTATTCCTGCCCAAACATCATGACCAAGAACAAGTTGGGAGGAAAGGATTTATTCAGCTTACTTCCACATTGCTGTTTATCACCAAAGGAAGTCAGGACTGGAACTCAAGCAGATCAGGAATCAGGAACTGATGCAGAGGCCATGGAGGGATGTTCCTTACTGGCTTGCTTCCCCTAGCTTGCTCAGCCTGCTCTCTTATAGAACCCAAGATTTCCAGCCCAGAGATGGCACCACCCACAAGGGGCCCTCCCCACTTGATCACTAATTGAGAAAGTGCCCCTCAGCTGGATCTCATGGAGGCACTTCCCCAACTGAAGCTCCCTTCTCTGTGATAACTCCAGCCTGTGTCAAGTTGGCACACAAAACCAGCCAGTACACCCATTTATGGTAATTGAAAGTTTTGCTGGGTATAGTAGCCTGGGCTGGCATTTATGTTCTCTTAGGGTCTCTATGATATCTGCCCAGGATCTTCTAGCTTTCATAGTCTCTAGCGAGAAGTCTGGTGTAATTCTGATAGGTCTGCCTTTATATGTTACGTGACCTTTTCCCCTCACTGCTTTTAATATTCTTTGTTTTGTGCATTTGTTGTTTTGACTATTATGTGGCAGGAGGAATTTCTTTTCTGGTCCAGTCTATTTGGAGTTCTGTAGGCTTCTTGTATGTTCATGGGCATCTCTTTCTTTAGGTTGGGAAGCTTTCTTCTATACTTTTGTTGAAGATATTTACTGGCCCTTTAAGTTGGAGGTCTTCATTCTCTTCTATATCTATTATCCTTAGGTTTGGTCTTCTCATTGTTTCTTGGATTTCCTGGGTGTTCTGGGTTAGAATCCTTTTGCTTTTCGTATTTTCTTTGACTGTTATGTCATTGATTTCTATGGTATCTTCTGCCCTTGAGATTCTCTCTTCTATCTCTTGTATTCTGTTGGTGATGCTTGCATCTATGACTCCTGACTTCTTTCTTAGGTTTTCTATCTCCAGAGTTGTCTCTCTTTGTGATTTCTTAATTGTTTCTACTTCCATTTTTAGATTCTGGATGGGTTTGTTCCATTCTTTCCCCTGTTTTGTCATGCTTTCTTGTAATTCCCTTGTAATTTAAGGGATTTGTGTGTTTCCTCTTTAAGGGCTTATACCTGTCTACCTGTGTTCTCCTGTATTTCTTTAAGGGAGTTATTTATGTCCTTCTTAAATTCCTCTATTACTATCTTGAGATATGATTTTAGATCCAAATATTGCTTTTCTGGTGTTTTGAGATATCCAGGACTTGCTGTGGTGGGAGTACTAGGTTCTAATGATGCCAAGTAGTCTTGGTGTCTGTTGGTAAGAATCTTGTGTTTGCCTTTCACCATCTGTTGATCTCTGGTGTTAAATGTTATTGCTGTCTCTGGCTGGAGCTTGTTCCTCCTGTGGGTCTGTAAGCCTGTGTTAGCACTTCTGGGAGATCAGCTCTCCTCTGGTAAGACCCGTGTGCAGAGGGTTGTGTATCAGCTGTCCCTACTGAGTCCTGGGGTCAGAGCCCTCCCTGGAGACAAGCTTTCTACTTGTGGGAAAGGTGCCCAGAAGGCTGTGGATCCTCCTTCTCTCCTAGGTGTAGATGGAGGTAGAAAGGATCCTGTCCCAACTTCCCTGTGCTTCTGAGGCCTGTGCCTCCTGGCTGGTTTCGTCTTAGAAAGTCACCAGAGAGAAAATGGTGATCTCACCTGAGTCCTGGGGTCAGAGAACCCCCTCGAAAATTAATTTCTTTAAACATAAATATCTTCAATAAGGCAATGACGATACTTTTGTTGTTGAGACCTTATGAAGTAATTAAGAGTTATTATCTACTACTGGATATACACATTTATGATATAAATGTATAAATATATTTATCCATAAATATATATTTATGTACATATATCTATGTGTTAATATATATTTTTGTGATATAAATGTTACATATATACCTTCACATATCTATATGTGAGTGTATGTATATGAAATTACTTTGTAGAAGAGAGATCTTTATCACATGTCTGTTGCAGCACTATCATAATTAGATACAAAATAAAAAGAACTCAAGTATCTGTCAGCTGAGGGATTGATAAAGAAAACGTAGACATAGAAAAGCAGAATACTGTTTGATAACAAAAGACGAGAAACCTTGTCACATGTAGCAATGTGTGACAGTTATGTTAAGTGAAACAAGCCAGGCACAGAAAGACGTACGGGTTCTCTAGCACGTGAGTTTTCACAAAGAAGGTACAGCTAGATTGGCACTTACCAGAGCCTGGGAAGAATAGAGGGACGGGAAATATAAGAACAGTTGGATTAATGAGTATTAAGTTAGAAGTAAGAGAAGAAAGTTTGGATGTGTTCTTGAACAGTTCAGTTACTACAGACAACGGATACTGTATGTATGTATGTATGCTTTTAAAAAGCTAATAGAATTTTGAATATTTTCATTAAAATGATAATTGATTCAAGAGACATGTACTTGTTGACTTTATTTACATACGGATATATGCATATTTCAATTTCACAGAGACCCAGTGACATGTAAAATTTAATGTATAAGTTGAAAAATGTTAATAACAAAATAGTGATTGTGGTAACATCCTATACTGTTTAAGTACAAAACTATTATTATATTAATTATATAATCCTAGTATAACCTGACCTATAAACAACATGAATGTATACATTTATTACTGGTCAAAATAGAGGAAGGAGGCAGAAAGATTTTTATACTTAAAGAAAGGCAGTAGGATTCAGTAACAAATAGATGAGAAGGTGGGGTGGAGAGAGAGAGGGGGAGGGGAGGGGGAGGAGGAGAGGGAGAGGTGAGAAGTGGAGGCAGGAGAGCAAGCAGTTCAGCAGATTCCAGTGACAGGGAGGGAAGGGGGGGGCGGTTTGGGTAGAGAAGTCATAACTCCGCTTTGGAACACTCTGGATTTGAGGTAGTGTTTTTTGCGACCTCTCAGCCAATGTGTCAAGTGGGCAGTGAGTGAGTTTCACAATTCTGCAGCTCAGGAGGAAGTGTGGGCCGGGAATGACAGTACTGATCGAAGGTGTGGGTGGAGCAGGTACTGTTGGCAGAAGCGCAGAGCAGGATGGGCAGCAGGGCTTGGTGTGATTTTGAGGAATTGCTACCATTCAGTGTCTAAAAGAAGGAGAATGATCTAAAATGGTAAGCCACAGTTTAGAAACAGCCAAGGGAGTGGGAGAAAAAGCCATGGTAGTGTATATATATATGAATCTTGAGAAAAAAAGCTAAGAAGCCCACGATGCTCTTAAGCCACAGTACTGCTTTTTAAAAATACTCAGTAGCCACCTTCTGTAGAGACTGCCCAGGCCGTGCCAGAATCGTCCTCTTTCAGCACCCGGGGCAGTACATTCTGTTCAGAGAGTGCAGGGGACGGTTGGGAGTCATTCCCATGGCAAGGTCACTCCCCCCACCCCCCGCCGCCCCTCCTTCGTGTTGTGGAAAGGTCTACAAAAGGAAAACATTGTGAAGGAAGTTCCTTCAAGTCCATCTCCTAGTCTCACCCCTAGCTGGGCTGCAGACCACATGTTGAGGCCTCTCAACACTCCCCTCCCCCATCTCCAGTGGATCCCACAGATCTCCCCCTCCACACTTCCCCTCTCTCTCATTGCTCTGTCCCAGACCCCCAACCCCAGAGCCTCTCCCATAGGCCTCTCTGGCCAGGGAACTAGGCAGGCTGAAGGTAGATATAGACCTCTTCCTCCACTCCCCTAAGTCCGATCCCTGGTCTCATCCCCAGCTCTATGGCAGACTATCTTCCGAGGATTTCCTTACCGCCAGTCCCTAGTCCCAGGAGACTGAGGAGATCCTGGAGGAACACCTGCTTTCCTCCCTCCTGTGACCACTCAGCCACCCTCCCCCCCAGTCCATCCTCATCCCTACTTGTTAGTTCCCGATACCCAGGAACACAGTTTACCTAGAAACCCCAGTGGCCACACCCATCAGGATCCCAGAAAAAAAATTTCCTGCCAGGCAGTACACAGTCATGACACTCTCCTAAGAAGCAGGCTGCACAACAGAGGCCAAGGGAAAACACCCTCCCAACAACAACGGGACCAGATGTTGGTACCGAGAATTACAGTCTTCCCCAACCTAGATGCCTAAACAGCAGAATTAAAGCACAAAGTGTAACAGTTAAGACAGTGTTTCCACCGGAGCCCAGCAAACCTGCTACAGCAGGCCCTGAGTATTGCAACATAACTGAAACATAGGAAAAGACCTCAAAACAGTCTTTACGAATGTGCTAGAGATTCCTAAAAAGGAAATGAATAAAGCCCTTAAAGAAATCTGTAAAAACACAAAGGAATAGTAGATGGAAATGAATCAAAACAGTTCAAGAAATAAAATCAATTAGGAAAACCTTAACTGACTGAGGGAAATCTGGAAGTGAAAAACTTCAGAACTGGAACAGGAACCTCAGTGCAAGCCTCACCAACAGAATACAAGAGACAAAAGAGGGAACTGAGGCACTGAAAACAAAGTAGAAGAAATGGATACCTCAGTTGAAGGAAGTGTTAAATCAAAACAAACAAGCAAAAGCAAACAAAAAAGCCACTGTTGTGGGAAATGTTAAAAAACAAACCCGCCAGCTCTCTTCAGGGCTGGACCATGCTCCCATGCTCCCGTGCTCCTGCCAAGGCCTGCAACTCTCTCCAGCTAGTCCCCACATCTAGCTCTCTTGTCCCAGGAGCCACTAGTACTTCCTCGGCCATAAACCCATTTAGTCGGTGATCCCACATTCCAGTAACTAAATGGAATGGCCGACCTCACGGTTGCATATCACCATACCCAGTAACCTGGTAAAATCAAGACTCTTAATGCTTAATTAACCAATCAGACTTACCTATCAATAATATCACAATTTACAAGATGCCAATACGATAATTTCAGAGCCAATTGATAATGATAAAAGCTTTATTCCAATTAATCTAACCTTACTAAAAATTTTATCCCAATTAATCTAACCTTACGATACCTCAACTACTTGTGGCTAGTAGATGCCATCGTCCACAGCCATCTTCCTCCTCCTCCTCCCCTGAGACACTCCCTGTCTCTGCAACTCTTAGCTCTGCCTCCCTTTTCCCTGTCCAATCATGGACCTCCTCTGCACTACTGTAATTGGACAGGGAAAATCCTGCAAACCACAAACAAAAACATTCAGGAAATGGGGTGTACTGAAAAGACCAAATGTAAGAATAATAGGAATAGAGGAAGGAGAGGAAACCCAGGTCAAAAGCACAGACAATATTTTCAACAAAATCATAGAAGAAAATTTCCCTAACCTAAAAAAGGTGATACCGATCAAGGTAAAAGAAGCATGCAGAATACCAAATAGACTGGACCAGGAAAGAAAGTCCCTTTAGCGCATAAGAAAAAAACACTAACTGCACAGAACGAAGAAATAGTGCACACACACACACACACACACACACCCCACAGACATATAAAGGCAGACCTATTAAAATAACACCTGATTTCTCAGTGGAGATTGTAAAAGCCAGAAAGGCTTGGATAGATGCTCTACAAACTCTTAAGTGACCACAGATGGCAGCCCAGACTGCTATACCCAGCAAAACTTTCAATTATAATAAATGTGCACAATAAGATATTCCATGATTAAAAACCAAATTAAAGCAGTATTTATTAATTGAGCCTGAGGCACTAGAAGAAAATCTCCAACCTAAAGAAGTTTGCCATACTCAAGAAAATGCAAGACATAATCCAAGACCAGCAAATCAAAAGAGGGGAAACACAGACACACACACACACACACACAGAGATACACACAGAAACACAGACGTCCCACAATAAAATATCAGGAATCAACAAATGCTGCTTATTGGTTCTTGCAACATCAATAGTTCAATTCCCTAATAAAAAGACACAGATCAACAGATTGGATTTAAAAAGCAGGATCCAACCTACTGCTGCATCCAAGAAACACCTTAACACCAGGCAGGGAAAATTGTCTTAGTATAAAAGGACTGAAAAAGATATTTCAAGGAAATAGGCCAAAGAAACAGGCTGGTGTTAGCTGACAAAATAGACTTCAAACATCAGAAAAGATAGGGAAGGACATTAGATACTCATCAAAGAAAAAATCCACCAAGAGGACATTGCAATTTTTAACATCCATGCATCAAACACAAGGGCACCTATGTTTGTAAAAGAAACAGTACTGCAGCTTACATCACATATTGAGATTCACACATGGATAGTGAGAGAGTCCAATACTCACTCTCACCCAGATGCAGGTGATCCAGACGAGAACTAAACAGAGAGATGCTGGAGCTAAGATGCTATACACCAAATGGACCTAACAGATATCTATAGAACATTTCATCCCAACTCAAAAGAATAGACCTTCTTTGCTGCACTGCATGATACTTTCTCCAAAATTGACCACATACTCGGACACAAAGCAAGTGTCAACAGATACAAGAAATTAAAAGAACACCCTGTATCCTATCAGACCACCACAGATTAAAGCTGGATATCAACAAAGGCAGAAACAACAGAAAGCTTACAAACTCATGAATGAGAAATGATTGAAGACAAGAAAGAAATTAAATACTTCTAAATGGATAAAAATGAATATACAACATAACCAGATTTATGGGATCTATGGAGGCAGTTCTAAGAGACAGGTTCATAGCACTACATAAAAAGTTGGAGAGATCTCATGTTATTAACAGCACAACTGAAAGCCCTAGGACAAAAAGAGTAACACCATGTTTACTTCTTAAAATAAATTAGAAGTAAACAAGCAAACAAAGAACCAATGAAATAAAGATTTGCTTTTTTTGTTTGTTTTTGTTTTTGAGAAAATCAGTAAGATCAACAAACTCTTACCCAAAGTAACTAAAAGGCAGATAAAGAATATCCAAATTAATAAAGTTAGATATGAAAAGGGGGTATAAAAACAGGCACCAAAGAAATCCAGAGAGACATTAATACCTATACTCCACCAAATTAGAAAATGTAAAAGAAATGGAGAAAAAGAAAGAAAGTAAGTCCAGGGCTAGATGGTTTTATCATGCTTTCAAAGAGAGTTAGCACCAACACTCTTCAAATTATTCTACAAATTAGTAACAGAAGGAACATTGTCCTTTTATGAGGCAATAGTTACCATAATACTCAAAATACATAAAGAATCAACAAAAACTGACAATTTAACTCATGAACATAGAAGCAAAAATTCTCAATAAAATACTTGCAACCTGAATCCAAGAACACACCAAAAAAGCTCATCTACCACGACCAAGTAGTCTTCATCCGATAAGTGCAGAGATGGTTTAACATATGTAAATTGATTAATGTATCCCATCATATCAACAAACTGACAGACAGACACCACATGATCATCTCATTAGATTTGGAAAAGGTCATTGACAAAATCCAACATCCCTTCATGATAAAAGTCCTGAAGAGGCTAGGATACAAAGGACATATCTCAACCTAACAGGCAGGTTACAGCAAACCCACAGCCAACATCAACGAACGGAGAAAGTCTGAAAGCAATCCCACTAAAACCAAGGTCAAGACAAGGTTTTTCACTTTCTCCAGACCTATTCAGTATAGTATTTGAAGTCTCAGCTTGAGCAATAAGAGCTGAAGATCAAGGGGATCCAAATTGGAAAAGAAGTCAAAGTATATTCATTTGAAAACGATGTGATAATATGCACAAGTGACCCTAAACATTCTAGGAAACTCCTAGAGCTGGAAGACACTTTCAGCAATGTAGCTGTGTACAAAAATATTTTTTTGAAATTATAATTACATTGTTTCTTCTTCTCTTTGTTTCCTCCACACTCTCCCATGTACCCGACACCCAGTCTCTCTCAAATTCATGTTTCCTTTTCTTGTTGTTATACTCTGTCTCTCTGTCTGGCTCTCTAAAATACTTAAATGCAACCTACTCAGTCCTATGTGTTATTTTCATCCGTTTTCAGGGTTGATCACTTGATATTGTATAAGCAGTGGTGTGAGGACTCTTCCCTGTGGAAGACAGTTCCTTCAACTCTCGGTAGTGCTTAATTGCCCATGGTTCTTCGTCTAGGGTTGAGGCCTCGAGATCTTTCTCCCTTCTTCATTAGCTTGTCGGTGTCATTGATCAGTTCATGTTTAGAAAGCCCCACTGTGGAAATTTTACAGCATAGCTTCTGACATTGCTAGGAGATAAAACCTCACAGCAAATTTTCTATTCCTCTGGCACATACGGTCTTTCTTTCCTCATCTACAATGATCCTCGAACACTAGGTACAGGAATTATGTGGACTCTGTATCATTTAGAATTCGTCTTCCCAGCTCTGCATTATGATTGGTTATGGTTTTCTGTAATGGTCTTAGTTTGGTAAAAAGAAAAGTCTCTTGATAAGGGGTGAGAACTACACTTATGATTTATAAGGACAAATATTTAGAATATAGTTAGGAATTGTGTATAAAGTAGAGATTGTAGGTTCTACACCAAGATCCATGACCTCACTAGTTATGGACATATGGCTATGTTTCGCCTACCAGAAATTATTTCCCTCTTATTAGTTATGTCTTAAGTTTAATGAGAGAGAGATTGGTTACTGCAAGATTATGCATGCTTTTTTTTTTAAAAAAAGATTTATTTATTTTTTATTTATGGGTGTACAGATGGCCATGAGCTATCATGTGTGTGGCTGCTGGGAATTGAACTCAGGACCTCTGCCAGGCCTGCTCACTCCAGTCCTGCTCGATCTGGCCCCACTTGCTCTGGCCCCGCTCGCTCTGGCCCTACTTGCTCCGGCGTAATTCACTGTAGCTGTCTTCAGACGCACCAGAAGAGGGCATCAGATCTCATTACGGGTGGTTGTCAGCCACCATGTGGTTGCTGGGATTCGAACTCAGAACCGGTGGAAGAGCAGTCAGTGCTCTTACCTGCTGAGCCATCTCGCCAGCCCTATGCATGCTTCATAGGTTCAGTCCATTATCAGCATGGCAGGGAGCATGGGGACATGCAGGCAGACATGGTGCTAGAGGAGTTGACAGTTTTATATCCAGGTTGGTAGGCAGCAAGAAGAGAGAGACACAAGGCCTGGCCTTGAGCTTTTGAAACCTCAAAGCCCACACTCAGAGACTTCTTCCGACAAGGCCACACCTCCAATCCCTTTCCAGTGTGTCACTTCCTAATTACCAAGCATTCAAGAATGTGAGCCTTTGGAGCCATTCCTATTCAAACCACCACAGGGCCTCTGAGCTCTGTGTCTGAGTTCAGGGTATCTTCAGCAATCAAGACTTCTAACTGGGGGTGGGGGTGGGGTCCACCAAGGGCAACAGTAGCATCCTACAATGTATCTGGAGTCTCTTTTACAAATCTGACCAAACAACTCAAAAGAGGGCTTTCATACCTAGAGTTTGAACTTTTGTTAGATTGCCTATGGACCAAGGGGAGAGCTGGGCATTGTCAGCCCAGATGGAAAGATTTCATTTAAAGTATATATGCATGTTTATGTACAGACTTCTAGTTCATATTTTGGCACTTTTAGGTAAATAATCAGTAGTATGACGTCTCGGGACTTTTTCCGACATCTTTGCTGTTACTTCACCCTCCTCCTCCTCGTGCTGTATTTATCTTCCTCCGTCTCCTCCATTAGACCCCCCCCCCCCCCCCGTTTTCCCCATTTTCCCCTGCAGATCACTTGTGTCCTGCCATTCCTACCTCTATTGTTCACCCACCCCTGCAATGTTTCCTTTTATTTTGCTGGTTCATGTAGTTACTGAAGGCTATTTACGTACATCTGAAGCTTTGGAGCTGGGGATCTCAGATGAGAGAGGACATGAGAAATTTGTCTTTCTGAATCTGGGTTACCTACTCAGTATGATCTTTTCTAGTTGCATTCATTTACCAGCAAAATTCAGGTTTTCCTTTCTTTCTTTCTTTTCTTTTTTTTCCTTTTTTTTTTGTTTGTTTGTTTGAGATGGGGGGTCTCTCTGTGTAGTCCTGGCTGTTCTTGAACTCACTGTGTATACCAGGCTGTTCATGAACTCATTGAGATCTGCATGCCTCTGTCTCCTGAGTGCTGGGATTAAAGGCATATGCTGCCACTCCTGGCATTATATTTTTCTTTTAAGTTGAATGGTGTCACATGCTGTATGTGTGTAAGACATGTCAATTACATGTGCCATTAGGAATAGCAGTGTGCCACTCAGCTTAACAAAACCAAGTAACAATGTCACTGGGTTTAACAAAAATGCTGTAGAGTTCTGAAGTTGTGGAGCTTGCCTTTGTCCCAAAACTTTTTCAGTTCTAGTTCTTCATATCTTCTGTTTTCATTTGAGAAAGGGAACTCCCACTAAAATTAACCAGACCATGGGAAGGACTGTACTCAACCCAGAAGTCTTAATCCATGGTAGCCGTATATCAGTGACCAGAGAAAGTAAAAAGGGGAAGGGGTGATCCCATCAGGAGATGGAGTGTGAAGTCAGGTCTTAGAATTGTTTCATTCGTGCCTTCATTGCATTCAACATACATAGCTGCTAAATTTCTAGAATTCCTGCATTTTAATATAAATTTACTATGTACTGCAGATTTGCCTTTTATTCTGAAGTTTACATCTTTACTCTCTGAACTGTATTTATCTTTGTTTCTGTTTTTCTTTCCCTATATTCTTTCCAAATGCATGCCTCTGTACTGAATGCTAACCATGCCTTTGATCTTTAATAAATTGTTGTATCCATTTATCATTCTGAGCAGCTTCCACGTTCAATGCCAAGACTGTCAGTGCAATATAAGATCAGTAATTGGTAAGCATCCATCATTTCTAAAGTGTTATGTCACTGAGTTCTTGGCAGTCCACAATAGTTCACTAACCTGAGTCTTGTGGAGTCAGAATTAATGTCAAGCATTTTTTTCCTGTTTTTTTTTTTTAAAAAATGTAAAAGAATTCAAAGGAAAACAACCTCCCATAAGCATTGAAATTTTACTAAAACCATTTATGTACGCAAACCAGTGTTGTCAGATGCAACTCTGAGTGTTCTATGCATGACTGGCTGACAAATCAACCACCTATTATCTTACTGTCACTAAGATGAAAAAGACGGAGAGATAGTGATGGAAGAACCCCAGGGGAACAGCCACATGGTAATTACTCTGGCTCCTTTTCTTTCTGGGAACTAAACAGCTTGGGATGCAGCCAGCAGGGACCTGTTAAGAATCTCTTACTAAAGGCTATACATTTACAAAATATATCTGACATTCCCTCACAGTTCACAAATGCCTAGGGATCTCATTCTATCAGTGTTCACCTTCTACCAGTATAGAAAAAACAGGAGAAAAAACACCCATAAATGAAGGTGTCCACAGTGTACCCCACTTCCACCATAGAATTTTATTCCACTGGGAGGAACAAGGCTGCTGAGTCAGGGAAGCCCCTCCATCTGTACTGGAGCTCTACACGGAGGCCTCCGACACTGTCGTTGACTGTAAGTTGATTTTACATGGGCTGGAGGCCTTCATTGTCTCAGTCTGGAAAAGGCAGAAGCAGCAGAAACGGCTGAATAATTGAGTTTCCAAAAATCTATTACATTCTATTAAATGTAGAACTCCTACATTTGCTTTTAGAAGCACTTCCAAAATCTCGTCCTGGCTGCTTCCAGTCACCACATAGCACTCACTGTCACACAGAACTCCAAACACAGCTGGCCAAACAATCGACAGGAGTTAAGCACAGAATCTGAAGTACGGGAGACCATGACAAGCCCATGTGTCAGAAGAAAGAGCCACACTAAAGAACTCTCAAGCTCCCCTTTCCTCCTCCTCTTGTTCAGTTTTATGTGTGTTCTATAGATCAGCCCAATGTAAAAACAGTGAAAACCCTTTAGTTCCAGTTATTGCTAATTTGTTTCTATTGCATCTAAGCCAAGATGGACTCAGTGAGGAGTTTTACTATAAATCTGTCCAATCCTCTTCCAGAAATCATTGAGGATGGCCCCGGAGTTCAGGTTTCATTACTACACTTGGTTGGATACATTCAGAGGATTATAAGTTAATAAGCCCAAGATGGTGGTCATTTGGCTCGAAGCTATGATAGAAAAAGTACAATTACTTTTTGAGAAGAAAGTAAAGGCAGAACATTATATTTTAGGAAGGATTATAGTTATATAAATGGAAGCACATGAGCACTCAAAGGTGTTTCTCTCTCTCTTTCCCATAGTCAAAGATTCTTGTAATCCCCCTGACTCAACAGGGTTTCCAGCCATCTGAAATGGGAGGCTCAGGGTCCACATGTTCAGTGGCTGAGCAAGCCTGACTGTCAGTCAATGGCACAGACTCCAGGAGCGGGTGAGATTGCTGCCACAGCTTATTTAACAATCCACAGGAGTACCCTTTGTACCCTCCACCCGCATCCCATTGGTCCCAAGCAAGCATCTCTTCCAAGCAGCAGTTCTTGATTGGCTGGTATTGTCTGCAGCAGCAATCTTTGGTCTCTCTGGCAGTCTTCAGTTAGGTCCTCCTATAGGAGTTGCCTTTGCAGCTGTGTGGCCCCAGTAAAGCAGTGATGGCCACCACCATTCCTTCTATAATGGGGCCCCAACAACTGGAGCAGGGGCTGTCTCTGACTCTGTTGCTTGTTTGTGGATCCCATTCCCCTAACTGGACCGCCTTGTCTGGCCTCCGTGGGAGAGGATGCACATAGCCCCGCAGTGACTTGATGTGCCAGGGTGGGGTGACACCCAAGTAGCATCCCCTTCCCAGAGGAGACAGGGAGGGGGAATGGGAGGAGTAGCAGTATGAGGGGGTACTGGGAGGAGAGGGGGACTGATATTGGGTTGTAAAGTGAATAAATAAATTAATGAGAAAAGAAAAAAAAAAGAAGAATACATGGTTGCCTATCTGAGAATTGACCACCCCCCCCTCATTTACAGACCTGAATTTAAATGGTAGGTTTCCTGGGTCCTTTAGATGAGAACAAGAGATTCACTGCTCCCCCTGCATTTCCGTTTTGCTCACTGCATGTCTTGTGAGCCTCCCCGACTTCTCTCTCCAGGCAGGATTCTGGTTGATACAGTTAAACTTGTTAATATTGCAAACGCCTCAGGTTTGCACATTTCTACCCCAGCATTAGCATCTCCTTGAAAGCTCAACAATAAAGACTCACAAGGAACCCACTTTGCTTGGCTCAGGCAACTACGTTAAAAGTGTTTTCTTCACATTTATTATTTTTTATAATTGGTATTTCATAACTCAACCTGTTAAAAGACAGTTTTAATACAGGGCTGCATAATTTCCACCACATGCGCAATGAAAACTGTGCAGGACCCACAGTAATGAATTAAAATTGTACTAATACTAGTGCTATATCTATAAATAGACAGCCATTTCCATTTATAGCTGAACACAGACATGCTGCGCTGTGTTTGCAAATGACCTGATTGGTTCAGGATAATAAATTGCTAAGAGATTCAAAGAACATGTTCTTTGGCTTGCAAACATCAAACAGGAAGGAGATAACAAGATAGAACCATACAAAGCATCAATTATCCCCTGATCCAATGCAGCCTTGAGGGTCACATCCTTAGGTACAGAAAGCCAAAGCCATAATTTTTCTCCAAGGAAGTCACACAGCTCCATTTAATGCTCAGTCATTTGGCAAACATAGGTTAGTGTCTGTACATGTAAAAAGTAAGGTGCAGGAGAAATAGTTACTGTAAATTCAGCAGTGAAATTTAGGGCTTGTTATCTGTTACAGACCTACTGGATGTAAATGAAAGCCAAGGGGCTGGAGAGATGACTCAGTGGTTAAGAGCACCGACTGCTCTTCCGAAGGTCCTGAGTTCAAATCCCAGCAACCACATGGTGGCTCACAACCATCTGTACAGCTACAGTGTACTCATATACATAAAATCAATAAATAAATATTTAAAAAAAGAAAGCCAAGGCACCTAAGATAGGGTCTCTACTACTGTGAAGAGACATCATGACCATAGCAACTCTTACAAAGGAAAACATTTCATTGGGGCTGGATTACAGTTTAGAAGTTCAGTCCATTATCATCCTAGTGGGAAACATGGCAGCATGTAGGCAGACATAGTGCTGAAGAGGTAGCTGAGTGTTCTACAACTGGATCTGCAGGCAGCAGGAAGAGAGAGTGACACTGGACGTGGCTTGAGCATCTGAAACATTAAAGCCTGCCACGCCCCCTCTCCCAGTGACAAACTTCCTCCAAGGCCACAACTACTTCAAGGTCACACCTCCTAATAGTGCTGTTACTCCCTATGGGCCAGTGGTAGCCATTTTCATTCAAACCAACACACAGGGTAAAGAATGGAGGAGAAACAAAGATGGATTGCATAGGATTTCAGCATACATTTGAGCAGACTAGCATCTGACACTCATAAAGCTTAAGTGTCTGGAATATATGAAGGGGGGGTACATCACTCAGGTCACCCCTGGGGAAGGTTTACAATAATGGTGGCTTTCATCTGTGCCTCAGTGGTCCCCTGGCTGGATTTCACCTTCAGCTCTATGCATACATATGTAACCATCAGCATCATATCATAATTTAAATGGATTTCCAAATACTTAATATTTAATATACACAAAACTGAAAACGTCCATTTTCCCTCGCCCTTGCTCATTATTAGTTTTTTCAGTGGTTAATTTTGTCATTACCTCAGGTATGGAAACGACCTTCTGCTATTTCATTTACGTCCATACTTGGTCTACCAGATGTTCCCACGGTTTTGTTTCCAGATATTTCTAAAATCTCCTCATTTCTCAATGCTTACTCCCTGATTTAAAAAGAAAAAAAAAACCTGGAATACCAGCAGAGACAGTCCAGCTATTGAGGTGACTTATTGTTAAGCGTTTGGCTGTTGGGAAAGATGAAAGAAGGCTGACCCAAACTAGAATCTGCCTGCACCATGCACTAGGCTAGGTGCTGGCTATGGGTACTGAGCCATTTCACAGAGTTTACCAGCGATTCTCAACCTTCCTAATGCTATGACCCTTTAATCCAGTTCCTTATGATTTGGCAATCCCCAACCATAAAACTATTTTCGTTGGTACTTCATAACTGGAACTCTACTACTGTTATAAATCATAATGCAAATGCCCATGATTTCGGATGGTCTTAGACAATCCCTGTGAAAGGGTAGTTTGGGCTCCCAAAGGTGTAGCGACCCAAGGACTGAGAACTGCTGACCCAGGTGATAATCCAAAATACATGGTAGATAACTCGATAAGCAAACAGGCACCGTTGTTTTAAGTTCCATACGTGGAACTAGCAGGACAAGAAACTTGAAAATCAAAGTTCTACTTCAGGCACCCAGGAAAGATCTCTTTGACGAGAGGACAGTTAGGTGGGGACCTGCCAAAGAACACTCCTGTGTCCACGGAGACTGTTGACTAAGTAAGGCCCAGAAGAAGGAGGGAGACCGCCATGTGCATGATCATAAGAAGGCTGGCATGCCATGCCTGCAATGAGAGGGGAAGGGGAAGCCCAGCAGGAGAGGGTTCCACTGACCCAGGGTGGGCAGGCCTCAGAAATCTGAATTAGCACTTTTAATGTTACTCAGAGGGCAAAGGGAAGTGATCAGAGTTTTACATTTTTACTGCTTATTGCCAGTCACTCTTACTTCCCACTCCAGGGGCATGACAAGGCTAATTTACCCGTAAAAGCAAGGACCATAGTCTGAAGGTGATAGCTGAGCTGAACCAACCTTTCTCTTACTCCCTTTCCCTTTCAAAACTAAAACTGGTCTTCACATTGACCTGGGTTTATACTAATTATCTACAGAATTTTCCCTGCCAGAGCTCCTCCTTCCTTCTAGTGGGTGACAAGTTCATCCCACGCCATCTGAAATTCACCAGTAAAGCACCCGAGGAGGGCAACATCTGACCAAGTCACTGGAATAGTTGGAAATACAAAGAATACTTAAAAAGCATCACCGTTCTTGGTTCTGAATCATCCTGCAAGATCAGACTTTTGGAGCTGGTATTCAGACTTGCATAGTTTATTTACTAAAGATATTTGTCTTATTTAATTTGTTTTGTTTAAAAATGCGCCATGCACTTTGATGGAGTTTATAGTGAAAACAAACCCCAATAATCAGTGCTATCAATAATCTCATATATTTTATATCTTAATAATTAATCATGTCTTAGTAAGTATGACAGTTACCATCTTGATGACAACAATAGTTCATCTGTTTCTGTTCCAGTAATGGATTTTTCTTATCTCAAAATTTCCAATGATCAAACTAGGGATTTTTATTTTGACAATGATTTTGGCTGTCAGGTATATTTTAATTTGCATATATTTTGTATCCTTGAGTATCTCAGAATAATTCAGTAGAACTGGATCAAAACTCAATGGAACTAAAACAGCACTTCCTTCTCTGTATCATGGTGAAACTCCATTACACTTCAGCCAAGTCTTGAGTCATGATCTATATCATGGTGAAACTCCTTTACACTTCAGCCAAGTCTTGAGTCATGATATTGGGCCTTCTGCTTCTCCTCCAACGTGATAGTTTTCTATAAGTCAACTCTCTTCACACTTTGCCATATTCAACCGATAGTTTTGGAAGCATTCATTTATAATGCCTTGTACCTTTGTGAAATATCATGAAAACTTATGCTGTAAGTTTTACATATTGGCAGTCAAAAGTTTTATATTAAAACTGATTATATTTAAAATTCCATTTTAACTCTGTCTTAAGGGTTATATGGCATGATCTTGAGGACAAACTGTAATGATTAATTGTGATCAGACTAACTGTTATTTACATTCTACCTTCCCCCTATGGTTCCTTTATAAAGATAAGCTCATTAATAGATGACATGCTGATATTTTGTATTCAAAGGTTTTGGCACATTGAGTGATGCTTCGCTTTATAGCGAGCGCTTCTGTGGCGTTTCAACCAGGACGACAATGGGTGTGTGTTCCTGCTTTCTGTTCCAGTGTGAGCATGGCAAAAGTATTTTTACACTGTTAGTTTTTGCTAGAGCCTGAAAAGAAGGCAACGAACATCACCTTTTTTTTTTTTTTCTGGTGCAAGCAACTTGGCAAGCTATCGCCGAATGCATTGTATAAGTAAAATGAACATTTCTAAAGAAATGTAAAATGCCTTGCAAAAAAAACCGGGCACACTGCTTTATGTCTCATGTTTTTTTCTGTTCATGGGGATTTTAGGAAAGTGGTGGGAAGCTCTTTGCATAATGAAGGAATCATTTCTAGGGCCAGATGGAAACTGAAAACCTTGCAATTTTATAATTCCGATCGTCTGGTTTTTCTCCTTTCAGGTTGGTCATTCTAGCTCCATGATGCTTTAAAGAGTTTGGGGGTCCTCAACTTCAGGAGAATATACATTAGCTCAACCCAGGGACCTCAGAACTTTCTAGTGTGACTAATTATTTGGTCTCAATATCCCTTATTTACAGTGTTTTAAAATATTTTATATCCTTTATTTTCTCCCTTCCTTGTACTTTGGGCAAACATTGTTTATTTCTTTAATTTTAGCATCTTAGGGGTTGGGCCTCAGGTTGTTGATTCTAAACTCTTATTTTTTTTCAAATATTTCTTTGAACTAGACAATCCTTTCAAAGCAGAGTCCCTGAGATCTAGTATTTTCAGAAGAACAGAGTATAAAAAATAGTTTCTTATCCTTGTGATTGTATGCTTGCCCTCTGGTTATTTATAATTATTAATACTTTTTAACTTTTAAATATTGAAGAAGTTTGTGATTGCCATTACACTCACATCAGATTTAGTTCCCTTCTGACCAGAGTAAATATTGTATAAAATATCAATCTTAACAGCTGTGATCCGCCATTTGATGTCCTCCAGATGTGCTGGAACTGTCCACAGTCCACCACTGCATGGTGCTCTAGTGGACCTGCTTAGGGCAAAGAAACATGAACATAATTGAAAATGTCCTCCTCGTTTTTCATGGATTCTGTTTATTAGTGAGAAAAAAAGAATAAAAATCTCCAACTACTAATGTAGATTCTAGATGTCAAATCATGTGTTCAGTTCAAGTCTGCTCTCTACTTATAGAGTCTCTCTCATTAAGTATATGTACATTCAATATATCAATATTTTTGAGAAACCAATCCTTGTACTATTGAGAAGCATCCTCCTTTGTTGCTAGAAAGCTCTCTCACATGAAATTTTACTTTCACAGGAGTACTTCTGCACTAGCTTTTAATGCTTATCTCTTCCTTACATATACATGTCTTAATATATTACATATATACATATGGCACACATACATATGCATATAATTATTTGTGGTGGTTTAAATTAGAATGGTCCTGATAGGCTTGTGTGTTTGAACACTTGTTCTGCTGTTGGAACTATTTAGGAAGGATTAGGAGGTGTGGCCTTGTTAGAGGAGGTGTGTCACTATTGGTGGGTTTTGAGGCTTCAAAAGACACTGCCATTCCAGTTGGCTCTCTGCTTTGGGCTCATTCTCTGTTGCATGCTGCTGCATGGAATTCTCTGTATTTTTTGTCATTCTGAAATGGACCAGTTTCTCCTGTCACTGAAAGGAATGAGCCTGAAGCCTTTTGCTTATGTTACAAGTTCGACATGTTTCCTTCTTGCTTTAACTGAAGTCTGTGTCACAATATTAGCGCACATAAATACTTCCAGATTTGGAAGTGCCTTATTTTACAGGTATCCTACATCATTTCCCATGTTTATTTCATGAGTGTTTAAATTTAAAGTGTGAGACATTGAAATTGCTAATTCTCTTTTGTTGTCCCTTTAATATTTTAAAAATGTATTTTACGTGTGTGTGTGTGTGTGTGTGTGTGTGTGTGTGTGTGTGTGTGTGTGTATGATGTGAGGCACCTGTGTAGGTCAAAGGATAAGTTTCTGGCGTTGATTTTCTCCATCTACCATAGGTTCTAGGGCTATAACTCAGGTCATCATGCGCGCCCAGCAAGGAATTTTGCCAGCAGAACTGTCTTAGTGGACTTTAGTCATTTGCAAAATGACAAAATTCAATGTGCTATTTTAATTTATTATGTCAAGAAAGAAAAGGAAATTAAAATTTTCCTTGAGATAAAAGGGAATGGAAAGCCAGAATACCAAATCTAGTGGGACACAACCAGGGCAACTGCAAGAAGGCAGTTTACAACAGAAAGAAAAATCCCTCAATAAAGGACTTAGATGCTCTTGAGGCTCTAAGAAAAGTAAGAATGACAAC
Source organism: Montemys delectorum (assembly GCA_019843815.1). Taxonomy (NCBI): domain Eukaryota; kingdom Metazoa; phylum Chordata; class Mammalia; order Rodentia; family Muridae; genus Montemys; species Montemys delectorum. The sequence continues at coordinate 5,415 of JADRCD010225377.1, read as the reverse complement.
ATAGGAGAGTGGTGTTGATGGTCCTGAGGGTGAGCCCTGGAAGGTGATGGGAGTGAGGTGAGCCCTGGAGAGTAACAGGAGTGAGGGTGAGCCCTGGAGGGTTGCAGTAGTCCCTGACATAAGGAACAGACTAGAAATACATACTTGGGAGCCAGGGTCTCATGGGTCCTGCAACAGTATTCTTCTCCAATCCGGCTTCTTCTGTGATGGCCAATTTCCCTTCTGACTTAAAATCTATGACAAAAGAGCAAAGGGACTCATGTCCTAACCCTTGCCCTAACTTCACATTAGAAGAAAAAATAATATAAATAAGAATGGCGGTGGCTAAAGCATAGAAAAAGCATTATAAAATATTACAGAGAAAAAGAATTGTGCTTTTGGAATGAAAACAAAACAAAACAAAACAAAAAACACTAAAGAGACTTGAATAGCAAAAATTTCCTGTGAGATGAGAAATTCAAGGTAGAGATATTATAAATGATACAGCAGAAATGCAGAACGTCATAAGATGTTATTATCACCAGTTATGTGTTAAAGTAGGAAAATTTGGATGGCATCCAATGTACGAGATTAATTTGCGAATAAACAAAAGAACTAAACAGTTCATTGATAAGTAAAGAAGGGTGTATGGAGATGGCTCTGTGGGTAAAGCACTTGTCTCAGAAGTATGCGGTCTGAGTTCAGATCCTGAGTGCCCATGTAAAAAGCACTGGCTTCCATATGAATGAGCACACATACACATGTGCACACATATACACATATACAGGTGGACACATACACATACATGCACATGTGCACACATACACATACACACATGCACACATACACATCTGCACACATGTACACATTCACACGTGCACACATACAGGTGTGCACACATATACAGGTGGACACATAAACACACATGCACATGTGCACACATACACATACACATATGCACACATACACATGTGTACACATATACACATTCACACATGCACACATAACATATGCACACATATACACACATACACACAAATACACATGCACACAAATAAATATATAAGTATCAAAGGTAAAGAGATAGAAACAGTGATGTTTCCATCAAACGAAAGTCCATGTCTTTACTGTTTCCAACGGCTTTTTAAAAAAGTCATCAGGGAAATGCAAATCAAAACAACTCTGAGATTCCACCTCACACCAGTCAGATTGGCTAGGAGAAAAGACTCAGGTGACAGCAGATGCTGGAGAGGTTGTGGAGAAAGGGGAACACTACTTCACTGCTGGTGGGATTGCAAACTGGTACAACCACTCTGGAAATCAGTGTGGTGGTTCCTCCGGAAATTGGACATAGTTCTACCAGAGGACCCAGCCATACCACTCCTGGGCATATATCCAGAAGATGCTCCAACATGTAATAAGGACACATGCTCCACCATGTTCATTGCAGCCTTATTTATAATAGCCAGAAACTGGAAACAACCCAGATGTCCCTTAACAGAGGAATGGATACAGAAATTGTGGTACATCTACACAATGGAATACTACTCAGCTATTAAAAACAATGAATTTATATAATTCTTAGGGAAATGGATGGATCTGGAGAATATACTCCTGAGTGAGGTAACCCAATCACAAAAGATCACACATAATATGCACTCTCTGATAAGTGGTTATTAGCCCAGAAGCTTGGAATACAGGAAGAACAACCCACAAACCACAAGAAACTTAAGAAGGAAGACCAAAAGGTGGACATTTCATTCCTTCTTAAAAGGGGGAACCAAATACTCACGGAAGGAGTTGCAAAGATTAACTATGGAGCAGAGACTGAAGGAAGGAGAAGCCAGCCTAATATAGCTATCTCCTGAGAGGCTCTGACAGTACCTGACTAATACAGATGTAGAGGCTCATAGCCATCCATTGAACTGAGTACACGGTCCCCAATGAAGGAGTTAGAGAAAGGACCAAAGGAGCTGAAGGGTTTGCAGCCCCTTAGGATGAACAACAATAACAACAATATGAACTAACTAGTACCCTCAGAGCTCCCAGGGTCTCAGCCACCAACTAAGGACTATACATGGTGGGACTGATTGTTTTGGCAGCATGTGTATAGTAGAGGATTGCAAATTCGATCATCAATGGGAGGAGAAGACTTCAGTTCTGTGAAGGTTCTGTGCCCCAGTGTAGGGGAGTGCCAGGGCCAATAAGTGAGAGAGGGTGGGGTGGCAGGCATGGGGAGGAGGGAGGCAACAGGGATTTGTTCTTGTTGTTTTTGTTTGTTTGTTTGTTTTTTTGGAGGGGAAACTGGGAAAGGAGAAATTTACATGTAAATAAAGAAAATATCTAATAAAAAAGAAAAACAAACAAACAAAAAATCAAACAAACAAAAAATCAAGTCAGGGAATGCCAGGACAATGAAGTCGGAGTGAGTGGGTTGGTGAACAGGGAGAGGGGGAATGGGAGAGGGAGTTTTCAGAGGGGAAAGCAGGAAAGGGGATAACATTTGAAATGTAAATAAAGAAAATATCTAATAAAAAATCAATGTCAACTGTCAAACCCTTGCAATAAACTGAACTGATATTTTACAACTCATTCTGTGTTCGTCATTACTGCAATATCAAAGTCAAAGACACCAGAGCAACAACAGACAAATGAGCAAACAAGCAAACCACCGCCAAGGTAACAGAATCCTTGCTGAACATAAAGAGCAAAACCTCAGCATGATACTGCCACACAACTCAAGATCAGTGTGCGTGTGTGCGTGCGTGTATGTGTGTGTGTGTGTGTGTGTGTGTGTGTGTATGTGTGTGTGCTGCGATCAAACCCCACACCTTGTGCATGCTAGGCAAATTTTATACCACTGAGATATGTCCCCATTCTTATAGAGCACGTTAAGAACTCAGTCACCATGGTCAGGTGGAGGTTGTGTCAATGATCTAAAGAAGGCTCAATATATGCAAGTCAATCAAGGCGATGCATTCATTGTATTGGCAGAACAAAGGCAGGGAACACGCTCATCTCAATAGATGAATAAAAGAATAAAAGGTATTTGACAACATTGAATATCCCTTCATGATTAAAACTCTCAGATCATTAAGGTAATTAAGTTAGAGTGAGCATGTGTGAACACAGGCAGAGCTATTTACGGCGAAGGAACACTCAATGTTACATGGAAAGGGAAAAGTTTGAAGGCTTTTTCTTTGAGGTCAGGAAAAGACAGTATACTCAGTATTTCTACATCCACTCAACATAGAACTAGAGTCCTAGCCAGAGAACTTAAGCAAGAAAGAAGTAGGGCAACTAAGTTAAAAGGGAACAAATTAAGTTATTTGCAGATAACATGATCTTAGATGTAGAGAACCATAAAGACACTACTAACAAAGATATTAACAAACTAATTACAGATTTCAGTAATTTGCATGATACAACATAAATATGCAAAAAGTCAGCATTGTTTATATATATGAACAGTAAAATGTATGAACAAGATTCTATTTACATTGGCAAAGGAAAGGAACCAGAGTGGGAGACGTCTAAGGTGAAATTTTTACACATTACTAACCCCTTCTCTCCACTTGGACCTTTGTTAAGGGGTCACATACTCAGATTAAGGATGCCAGGCACCCACAATATAAATGTGTTCAGCCTTCCAGATTGGAGAAATATTAGAATGTTCTTGAAGGCAGAACTAGTTGGGGAATCATGCATTCATTATGTACAGGTCTGGCCTTGCTAACCTTCACCACTGGCTAAGCTGTGGACCATGATATCAAATCTTGACTTTCAAGAGAAGGTGAATGTTAGGAGTCATAATAGGACAAGCTAATAACTAGCAGGCGATCTTCCTGAGATAGTCTGCTTTGGATTACTAATATAATCTGCAGCAGATTCGCTTTTATTGGGCAAGGCAATAAAGGAATTCATTTTAGGAAAGATTCCTGCTATTAGTATACTTTTTCTGATATTATTAAACATATACAACAATAACTAGGTATTAGCCTACCCTTTGGAGCAGATCTCTGCAGATCTACGAAGATGTACTGTCTTGTAGTGTTGCTATATAGACAAATAGATGACTTCTTAAGTTTTAATGATGATCCTATAAGAATTACTAAAGTTATATCTGTGATTATTAAGCTCTTTTACAGTGGGACTACTATTAGGTCCTTTTCTGATAATCAAAACTGCAATGAGAACTCTCCCAGTCTCCCAAGTGTCAGCAGTTAATTGCTCTTAGATGGTAACCAGACTTTCTCCTACTCACAGCACATTCCAAGAGGTTGTAAAGCAATTAACCAAAGGTCATAAAAGGGGGACTAACCTATTTATTACCTATTTATTATAGGTGCTAGGACAGAAGATACAATATTGACTGGGTTTATCTATACAAAACTTTACTAATAACTTAATTATGGTTTTAAACCTTCAGTGAACCTGTGTATCTGTGACAGGTGATGGATGTTTAGCCAGATAATTAATTACTCCTAATGGTATGCATATAAACATTCTCCGTTGTAAACTTCTACTTCAATCTATGATTTGATTTTATATGTGAACTTGTGATGAACATTTAACATGTGATCATGTATTCTGAAAGATGTTTAAATGCTGAGGACAAAGAGAAGTGTCAGAACTGAGCTGAGATCTAAGCTGAGAGGAACTGAGCTGAGGAGAAGTTTTTAGATAGGACACCTTTTAGACAGAACTGAATTCAAGAAGAACATAGAAGTATAGCATAGCATTAGGAGAAAAGGCATTGAGAGTAAGGGCATTATTGCGACATCAGAGCAGGAGGAGAGAGCGAGATTAGAAGGAGAAGAAGAGTGGAATAACTTAGAAACTCTAGGTAACATAAAATACTAAGAGAGCAATGTGCAGAATGCAGAGGGAAAGAGAGGGAAAAAAAGAAGCTGCAGAGAGCAGAAGGAGCAGAAGGAGCAGGCCAACTTTTCCCTACCATGGGGAAGAACAGGTCCTTTCTTAATAACAAGCCAGGCTTATTTATTTATTTATTTATTTATTTATTTATTTATTTATTTAGTACAAACTTGGGTTTAATTCATTTAGCATTGAAAAAGTAGAAACTTTTTTTTCGCTCTGTGCAATAAAGATTGGAGCTCATTTTTCATCCAGAATGTATGAGTTCTTTCTGCACCAGTGTTTGGTCTTTTGTTCCAAATGCATATGTAAGTATGGATGTGTGTTTTAAGTATGTAACTGTGAGAATGTATGGATGTGTATATAAGTATCTAATTGTGAGAATACATGCAAACTGAGCCCAACTGGTTTGAATGGGAATGCAGAAATGTGCATGCGTGAATCAGTGTATGAATTTATGTGAGATTATGCATATTTACTTATGTGAAGGTTTTTCCTTCTGCAAGTGATTCTCTTCTCCTGGTTCAATAGAAGTTCATTGCTCCAACCTTCCCCCTA